>QLPC01004332.1:0-14371 GCA_003314055.1 Lactifluus hygrophoroides | reverse complement strand
GGAGGTGATCCTGATTGGCTGCAGAGTGGATGCTGGCGCGTTGGAGGCTATGCGGAAGTGGGCTCAAGTGGGGATCGAAGATGAATGGATATATGTGTAACATAATTTGTAAAGAATGTAAAGCTGTAAAGGCTTCATCAGGCTTCCTATCACCTACGCGTATGACCTACGTATCGATCATGTTTGACAAATCTTCAACGAGCTTCAACACTACCGTACACATATCCACAGTCCATGCATAGCACCATCATACGAACGGATCTCTATCATACACTCCCGTACTGGAACACAACGCCTCCCAATCATTGTGTACCTTGTAAATTGCATAGACTTTCCTTCACAACTGATGATATGATCACGCGAGTATGTTAGGTTCATGTGGCCTTTGAGGAGAGAAAATTTAAATCACTCACATCAGAAATCAAGAAACGGTCATCAGCTAGGCGCCGTAGTGCACAAAATTTACCCAGCGCTCCAGGCTCACTCCCTTCTTTCTCCTCAGCTCCCGCACGGCATCCCGAAGCGCTCGAGCCGACCTCTCGTAGTAAGGCAGCGTCTGGTCTTTGCCATGGAACATCGACTTATAGAAATATTCCGCCAGGTACTTCCCATCGTCGTCCGCCATAGCCCACATTGTACCCACCACGCTCCGAAATCCACAGTATTGGACCGCAGCGGTGAGATGCAGCGCCTCGTCGGCAATGCTCCCTTCTGTCAGCTCCGCCGTGTGGCAAGCAGATAGTAGCGCGAATTTAGCATGCGGAAGTCGAGATCGGACAAGGTCGAGGAGAGTAAGACGGTTGTCGTCACGAAGCTTGAATGATGCATCGAATGGCTTTCCAGTTTCTAAGAGGCCGTGGCATGCGAAGTGAACGAATCGATGATGTTGAAGGCCTTCTGTCGTAGTCTCTGACGTTGCGTCATCTAAGACTTGCTTTGTGATCGAGTTCCCCGAAACTTGTTTGATCATATCTATCTCTTCCCTCACTCCAGGGAGAGTCTCCTCGGGCAGCGCGATGACAAGTAATGAAGGTGGATCCGATGTGTGTACGTTAGCTTCACGAGACTTGATGAGTGCCGAAAGCGTCGGGGTATATGAAGATATGTACATGTCCGAGAAATACTTCTTGATGTTGTCATTCGAAGGAATGGGACCCATAGCATGAAGGGGAAGAGTGCAGAATACGGATGTTGGACACCACCAGACTCGAGATTGTTCCGGAATGTTCAACTTGCGGAGCCTGTCGAGGACCGGCTGGCCAACGAGCTGATAAAGTGTTTTGAGGGCAGAACGTAAGGAGCGGTTATACTCCTTTGATTCGAGGAGGTATTTGTTTCGCGTGTCTAATAGTCGATCTGCCAATTCGTTCGCCCTCTCGTAGAAGTCCTCTGCGGTAGTGATTAGGGAAGGAGGGGAGTCGTGCAAGATGATGACGATATCTGACCGGTATCTGCAATGATTGATTACAATAACAGGACCTCGTGAAGCGGCAGAGCGGAGGGTGTCGAATGATGGAGCCTTCATGAAGCCCTCAAAGCCCGGTAATTGTTGGATCTGTGAAATGAGCATATCACGCCCATCCAAGAGCACCCGTCGCCTCTGCAAGAAGCGACCAAGCGGGTCCGCCCCTCCCTCATCTTGCACCGTGACTGCATCGATATCTTCATTCCCATCTGGCGGAATAGATGTCATCAGAGATTCGAGGTCTTGGTTGATGATTGCGAGTTTGGATGCTAAGGTAGGGTGTGTGGCGGAAAGCTGATGAATTGAAATGCGAAGGCCATGCATTTCGGACCATAGTAAGGCTCTCCCCTGTTCCAGCGTCTCAATTGCTTGCCTTAGTTGACACGTTTCGACTTGATAGGATGCGAATGCCAATGCCATTGTGTTAGCGTCTCTAATGTTGACAAGGTAGGCATGTTGTGTATGGAGAGTAGGTGCAAAAACAAGGGAGTTTTGCATGTCCGACATCGCAGTTTCATATGCTATCGAGATGGAGGGGTGTCGGTAAGTTCGTGCGAGATATGCCCAAGTGCACGAATATTTCAGTTTGTCGGGTGGGGTTGTGTGTTTGTCATCGATACAAATTCGAAGTAAACGTATTGCCTCGTCTAAGTCCTTTTTATTATGAAGCAACAGCCAGCGTTGAACAAAGCATTTAGACAGGGTATCAACTGCCCGGCGGTGACCATCTGCTCGTATACCCTGTGTTTCAAGAACATGGCTGAGCAACGAAATTGACTCCGCAAGGAAGGAAGTTCTGTGACTGTGCTGGAAGGCCTGAAAGAGTGTCATTCCCAAGTAAATAAGACTTTTGTCTGTAGAGACACCAGGTTGAGTGGAAGCGATCTCCATCTGCCTCCATTCAATACTCTTTTCTAAGTCTGAAATGTCGCCAGCACGGTGAAACTTGGTAAAATAGCAGTGGGCGAGTGCATCGAGGTATTTCACATGATCGGGCATCTCTGGAAGTGTATTGGAGAGAAGATTCTCCAGATGATGAATTTGCTGCTCGATTATCTGCATAGAACAACCAACTTGAATATCCAGTGTACTATTCCACTGCACCGATATTTCCTCGGATGTGCCTGTGAGTAGGAGTGATGAATCTGTAAACCCTTGTGAAGTAGAGAATGTAGCTCGCTGGGGATTCCCTGTGAGATAAAAGTATCTGAAGCGTTTCTCCAAAAGCTCTGCTAAATATTCGGTCAAAGTGGAATGATTGTCGTGCCCAGGGGGAAAATAGGAAAGGGCGATGCGGACGCGAGATATCGCATTCTCCATATATTCCGAATTTTTATACATTCCTGACTGGGTTATAGCAACACTTGCTGCGCCGAATAGTGCATGCATCCACTCTGGGTCCGTCCTGTCTCCACTTCGGGGATGATTATCAATAACATTGTCAAATAATGCAATTACTTCCTTGCAATCTTCAACAGAATAGCTTTGGCCCAAGCGATGGGTGATAGTATCAGCCAACGCTATGGAAGCGCGGTGAGATCCTGGTGGGCACATCTGGATGGCTCCCTTCATATACCTAATCACATGGTCTATCGTTTCTCCTAAGCCGCTATCGAGTGGGAGTGATATGACAGAATCGCGTAGGGTGGTCATGTTGACGACTAGGTCGTCTCCAGAGATATCTGAGGTCTGGAGCTCACGGGACAAGACTAGCATTTCCTCGATGGTCTGCATCGCTGCGCCCGTGTCCAATTGTGTTTGATGAGACAACGACATAACAAGCACAAGAGTAACCTTATTGCGGGGGAGATCGAGGGCATTGAGAAGAAATTCAGAGCTATGGAGATGACGAAGGTATTGAACAGAATATGTGACATCTTCGAGCTGTCCTGTGTGCTCGGAGCGAATTCGAAGAATGCATGCGAGGTGAAAAAATAACCGGATGATATGTTGATGGGCTTCAAAACAGTGGGGAGGATAAAGAAGAGATTCTGTTAAGGGAATGAGGAGCTTATTGATGTCATAAGTTCGGTCCCATGGGTCCCAGCTTTCATATCGCGCAACAAAGAGAGCGCAGAGATACCGATGACGCTTGTTATGAGAGTAAGGGTGCGAGGAGAGCCAGTTCTGGAGTGTCATTATGAGATCGTCAAGATTTGAGGTTGAACCTGGAAGAGTACACGGTTTATGAGGATGGGAGCCTGAGGATATGAACTTAAACGATGGTGTTGGATCCAAGCCATACCTTTCTCAATATCCACGATCTGCGTAAAATAGGATCTAAATAAAGCCCGGGTTCGTTCGATGAGATCTATGTGATGGAAATGGATATCTGTGATACTTTGTGGATGATGAACGGAGGACAATACCGGAGCACGAAGACTGCTGTGCGCCGCCGATGCGCCGCGCGGTCCTGTCTGTTCTGCCGGGCCGGAGTCGTGACGGCGGAAGCACTTTTTATCTTTATCTGCCAAAATAGTAAACCGTTGTCGACTCTTCGCAAGATTTGATTCCTTTGTGACTCATGGTTGAAAAGCAATGCTGCCACTTGACTGCCAGTGCCACAGGAGAAAGATCTGCGTTCACCCCAAATGTACCATCTCCGCAGATCGCGAGTCAGATTTACGACTTGCAATAAATTGAACTTGCAAGTAATTCTTGAGCGCAGAGGAATTCATTGAGGTGCGATATCCATTTTTTTACCTGTCATTATGTCATTCATTGGTTCTTACTAGGGCCTCGACAGTGATGTCCGAGTCCTTGACACTACATATCTCAGATATCTAATTCCACTCGTCCGTGTGTTGAGTCCAATCAGAGGGAGCCGATCATCTCCCCTTTTTTTAGCTAGAATCCCTGACCGATCTTCTCGCCCAGAATGGATCGTCATAACACATTTCTGGTGCTCCACTTGCGTGAACGCTGATCGACGATCAAACCTGGCCTTTTCATCTCGTAAGTCGTGAGACCCAACGATGATGAAGTGCTCCACGTCGATGTCCCCAACTCCGCATCACCACCTCATCGACCTCATCCACGGATGGCCTCCACCCGCTCGTAGCTTCGGAGCTGCTCTTCGCCATGTCCATGAATATGCACGCTCCACCTCATAGGCCTCCGCACCGGCATCCTCTGCGTGCCTGATCCCTCTCTCTCTTCCCATCGCCGAAAACACTTTTATGGTTCAGAGCTGATATTTGCATTCGCGCACCGCTGTGTCGCTACTCAAGGGTGTTTCCGAATTCAAGACAGGTGCGGATATATAGCTTGTTCGAGGTGCTCCCTGCCATATTGTGGCTCCAGCATTATCGTACGGTGCGGGAAGAAGTGGGAAGCGGCGGATCCGACACGTGCATCACGTGGCGCTACAGCATGTCTAACTGCCAGGATGGGGCGCCACGCCGCTTCGTTTTGCATGGGTGGAGATGAGCGACCTCGTAACGATGCGAGGACCTGTCCCACGTCATTCTGTTCCAACGTGGCTACTTGAGCAACGACGGCTCTTCGCAGGGTCACGGTTGCTTTGACAAATAGACGCAATCAGCCTTGGCTCCCACAACAATAGCATCGCAGGACGATGCGTTATTCATTTTCTAAGTCTATTGAACGAGACGTCCCGTAGGTCTACTCATATCTTCTCACCGCGATCTCAACGAGTCTCCTCCTCTCTAACCTTCAGAAGATCGATCATCCATGAAAACATGGCCAAGCGGCTAGACGGCTTCGTTCCCCAGCCTGAAGAGTTGGCGATGTGGAGGCCTCCGAGTTTTAGCTGCAAGTTCTGCAACCTTGATGTCATACTTTATTGGGGTTGTACGTAGCGTTTATGACACTTCATGCGACCGAAACTATATCATACACTTTTTGTACGACTACACGACTATAACGACCCCCAATTGACAAATCTCTTCACGTTCTCCCTAATCGGGAGTGACAAGTTCATCTGGGCCATCGTGGAGAAACTAAAAGCCACTCACGGGAACACCAAGACATCAGCTACGCCCCGTAGTGTACTGTACAAAGTTAACCCAGCGCTCCAGGTTCACTCGCTTCTCTCTCCTCAGCTTCTGCACAGCATCCCGAAGCGCTCAAAGCGCTCTCGCCGACCTCTCATTGTAAGGCAGCGTTTGGTCATCGCCATGGAACATCGCCTTGTAGAAATATCGTGCCAGATCCCGCCCATCTCCGTCCGCCATTGCCTACATTGTCCCAACCACGCTCCGAAATCCACAGCATTGCATTGCAGCAGTGAGATGCAGTGCCTCGTTAGCAATACTCCCTCTCTGTCATCTCAGTTGTGTGGCAAACTGAGAGCAGGGCGAATTCAGCATGAGGAAGTCGAGATCGAACACGGTCGAGGAGAGTAAGACGGTTGGCGTGACGAAGCTTGAATGGTGCCTCGAATGGTTTGCCAGTTCCTAAGAAGTCATGACAGGCAAAGTGAGCGAATCGATGGTGCAGAAGACATTTCGTCGCGATGTCTGACGTTGCGTCATCTAAGACCGTCTTCGTGATTGAACTCCCGAGGACTAGAGGATGAGAAACAATTGTTGTTGACAAACTATACCTTGAGGGAAGCGCATAAATTAAATCGTATGAAAAGTCCAGGTCTGTGTGATGGGATCGATAGCGTATTTGGGGATGACGTGCACTCTCAAAACGTGCGTCTGCGTCAGAGTCAGCCTGAGGACCGAAGTCTAGCGCCGGAGATGCCGAGCCGACAAGGCCGTGACCTCTCTCCCTCTGAACCGAAAACCGTGCCACTCCGTGGAGTCACAAAATTCAAAGTCCGCAGAATCCCTTCAGACATCAGCACCACATTTTGGCCTCTTCCTTTGCCTGTACCATAATTATCGCCAATAACCAACCCCCGATGTTTTTTTACACTGTGCCTCGTACATTGATCAGTGGTCCTTTGAATTGGGGAGAATGCAGATGTGCCTGGCATATACTTCCAGGGTGAGGCGTGTAGAAGTGGAGGAACACCACAGGATACGCGTCATTGATTGCTACCTGTCTACTGCACAAGAAAAACGGTGAGCTCCCAAGTTAAGTTTAACTTTACCTGTGTATGCGTCTGGCACGACGGTGTGGGCATCCATAGAAGAATTCGGCGCGTGGAGGTGTCATTTTCCGAGGAAGAGGACTTTAGGAATGGCAGTGAGGACTGGGAGATAGGAAGTGGGTGCGTGGAATACCGATTTTTGGATGTGCCAGCTAAAGGTGTCAGAACTCTGACCTTGCACCTTCAGGTTGCGCAAGCAAGTGCTTGCTATTCCTCTGACGTTGTTACTCCTAGGCAAATTTGACTTGAGCGTCTCTTAAGGAGGTACGCGCGTCGCCATTGCTGTGGAGCATATGTCAGAGGACACGGCAAAGAGCCGCTCTGTGGATGCCTACCATAGTATGTTCTAGATGCCGTTATCGACGAGGACCGAGTAATGACTGTCAGCTCCTTGATTCTGTACTGCATCATTCGAGAAAATACAGATCCTATTATTTCACCTGTCACCCTACCACCCTCCCCAGACGATACTTTGCCATCTCCAGCCGGACCCAGGTCTACTATTCTTAGAGAACAGCTCTCCCATTTTTTCTCCATGAGACAGTTCGCTCTAAGCGAGCTTGAGACAACGCTCCCCTTCTTCCACTCTTCCCTCGAGTCTGGCCCAGCGCATGCCATCTTGAACTTAGTGTTTGTTCTGGAAACAGGGCAACTACAGTACCGCATGCTCGAATCAAACACGATAAGCTATCTTATGTAGTTGTGGCGCAGCACACAGTCTGTTGTCGGATGGGAGCTGAGCGTTGACCAGGTTTGTTAAGGAGATGTATGAATATGCCCCCAGATATGAAAGCTACGTGTCTATTGACTGCGTCCGAATTTCCTGCTATCCGCACCGCCCGTCTCTCATGCCTCTGCCTCTGAGTTCAGTTCCACAACACAACTTTATGTAATGAGTTGTCGATTACGTTTCTTGTCTCCGCGCGATGCACGAGAAATTCTCCTCTCTATCGGCTTGCTGTACCGAATGAAGGTCCGTGACCCTTCCTTGAGCTCCCCATCGAGCTTCTCATGTTCATAGCAATGACCTTTAATTTGACCTGTCTTCTCTCTCATAATAGATCGCCATAACACATGTCTGTCCGCACTGGCTCTCTGCACACGCTCTGCCCACGCTAACTTTGGTCCTAGGTCACGCCTGGACTTTCCATCTCGTGGACACAAACGACGATGGAGCACCCCACGCCGCTTCCCATCCACACCGACATCGTATCAACGCCTCACCGATGCTCCATCCACCCACTTCGGAACTGCTCTTCGCTACGTCACACAACACGCCTCCGCCAGGGTATCGACGTCCTCCACGTTCTCGATTGTTCATGTGGCCCAGCTACACCAATCTCTTGCTCGGCCTTCAATTCTATCACGTTCGCAGCTGATATATGCATTCGCCCGCCGCTTTGGAAGCTCAAGGGCGTTTGATATGGTGCTTATTGAACTGCTCAAGGTGCTCCGTGGCATGCCGCAGCTCGAAGTCCAATGCAGCATTGTTGTGAGGGGTTCGGCGTGGGAAGCAGCGGAGGGACCTCATACTGTGCTTCACGTGAGTCGTGGCGTGCTAGTATCGCATCTCAAACACATCTCATCTCCTTCCAGGGCAGAATGCCACCATGAGGCTGCTTCCTACTGCTGTTCATGCGCTTCGGCATGCCTTTTGCAGTGTGGAGACACCTCTTTGGTGCTCGTGGGCCATATCGAATTCGGAGCACGGGAAAGCGATGGGAGGCCCATCACATGTGAATTTGTCCCCGAGCAACAGCGGATTTCCGAAGGGCGCGCGTCATTGGGGACCCCACACGGGATTTATTTTCTATATGACCTGTCTGCCTTGCCGCTGCGCCCCCATTGCAAGACGACAGGCTGTTCCTTTTCCAGATCGACCGGACCAGGAGTGCCGCGGACCCGAGCAACAAAACCCTGCTCGAGAACTAGAGCCCATTCTTCCGTCAGTCCTACCTTTTTCTGCGACTGCGCTCGACACGTGAAGGACCTTACCATTGAGCCAGATGTAACGCAGGTAATCGATGGCGTAGGGATATCAATGTCGAATACGCCGCTGTGGAGTGGACGTTGGCCCGTTGGGGGCGATGCGATGCGGAAGCGCGCCCAAGCACACATCGGAGATGGGCAGGTATATGGAGCAGTCCGTACCAAATCGATAGCTACACTCGAGGCATGGTCAATAAGTTGTAAACCGCTTGACAAGTAATTATGCAATTATGGATATCAACAACCCGGATAAATAATCGCTCAGGCGACCCAGCTTATATAATACGCTCGTGGTGGGACGATACCCAATTACGCATATGAACTTATATGAACCTCCATCCACGAGAGCTTTTTCCCCCTAAATTCCCGCGTAATCTCGTTTCGAAAGATGTCATCAGGCAGTTAAAGTCCATCATCGCATACTCCGACGCGCATCTCACTATGGAAGAACGGAGCTTGCTGTCCATCGCGTACAAGCATGTGACGGGCACCTGCGTACGAGTTGGCGCACCGTTGGAGGCATCGAGAAGCAGGAGACGGCCACCGGTCGCGCAACCCAGCGCGAGCAGGCAATTATTCGGCATCAACACGAAACATTTGAGCTGGAACTTGCGGAGACTTGCAAGGATCTCCTCAATCTTCTAGACCAATATCTGGTACCTGCCGCGGATCCCGGCGAGGAACGTGTCTTTTATTATAAAATGTGCGTTCTACCTTTTATCTTGTCATTGTCTCGCGTGTCAGCTGAACGGGGGGCCGGGTTTGTAGGCAGGGTGACTATTACCGGTACCTCGCAGAATTCGCGCGACGTCAAGAGCGCGAACGTTCGGCGCAACTGGCGCTAGAAGCGTACAAGGCTCCGTATAAGCATGCTTTCAGTACATTGCCAGCGTGGCACCCGGCGCGTCTTGGCGTGGCACTCAACTTTTCCGTTTTCTTCCGTGATGGAGGCGGAAGTCCCAACCGTGTATGCCACCTGGCGAAGCATGCTTTCGATTAGGCCGTCGGTGCTATGCATGCCACACCGAACCCTACGTTCTGCGATTCATTAATGATCTTGCATCTGTTGAGAGATGATATCACCTTATGGTCCGCGGAAATGCTCCAGGATGGTACGTTCAGACGTTCTCTGATAACCAAAGGAGACAACTTTAACACATCTTTATCTATAGGGACGAGGGGAGCAGGCAGCTGAAAAGGTGTAATTTGTCGGTACTCATCGATCACCATGACGTCCCGCACGACTCCGTCCCAGGAGGGGACGATGGCGACTGAAAGTGGCGCGCGTTACTGGTGGTCCCGCAAGGGGTTCCTTTACCACATGGACGAGGTCGGCCTCGGCTCCTGCTACCTCCACATCGCAGGACGGTGCGTTCTTCCTTTTCCAGATCGATTGGGCGAGAAGTCCAGTGGACCCATACAGCGAAACCCTACTCGAGAACTCGAGCCCATTTTTCCATCTTTCCACCCTGTGTGCGCAGCTGCGCTTGGCGCGTGTGCAGACACTTACCATCGAGCCGGACGTAACAGCGTTTACTGATGATGCAGATGATGTATTGACACCGATGTCGACAATGCACTGGGAATCGCTCCTAGGAGCGTTACCATCCATTCAGAGCCTACAACTCCATCGGGGTACATCATGTCTCCTATCCTCAATCTCTGCCCATTCTATCCTTCCATATCTTCAGAAGCTCTACGTTGTCCAGTGCACTGTGAGGTACACGGCTGAGCAGTCGGACGGCCTCATTCTCTCGTATCTCAAGAGACTTACCATGCGGGGTCTCCCAGCCCAGCTACCGTGGCTGGTGACATCCGTTACGTAGCCGGTATGGCTTAGAGGTGATCCTCATTGGCCGCAGATCGGATGCTGGCGCATTGGAGGCTATGCGGAAGTGGGCTCAAGTGGGGATCGAAGATGAAAGGATATATGTGTAACATAATTTGTATCACCTACGCGTATGACCTACATATCGAACATGTTTGACAAATTTCCAACAAGCTTCAACAATACCGTACACACATCCACAGCCCATATATAGCACCATTCATGCGAATGGATCTCTATCATACACTCTCGTACTGGAACATAACGCCTCCCAATCGTTGCGTACCTTGTTAAATCCATAGACTTCCCTTCACAACTGATGATCTGATCACTCAACTAGGTTAAGTTCATGTGGCCTTTGCGTAGAGAAATTTTAAATCACTCACATCAGAAATCAAGAAACAGTCATCAGCTAAGCACCGTAGTGCACAAAATTTACCCAGCGCTCCAGGCTCACTCGCTTCGCTCGTCTCAGTCTCTGCACAGCATCTCGAAGCGCTCGAGCCGACCTCTCGTAGTAAGGCAATGTCTGATCTTCGCCATGGAACATCGACTTGTAGAAATATTCTGCCAGATACTCGCCATCATCGTCCGCCATCGCCCACATTGTACCCACAACGCTACGGAATCCACAATATTGTACCGCAGCAGTGAGATGCAGCACCTCATCGGCAATACTTCCCACTGTCAGCTCCGCCGTGTGGCAAGCAGATAGCAGGGCGAATTCAGCATGAGGGAGTTGAGACCGGACAAGGTCGAGGAGAGTAAGACGGTTGTCGCCACGAAGCTTGAATGATGCCTCGAACGGTTTGCCGGTTTCTAAGAGGCCATGACAGGCAAAGTGAGCGAATCGATGATGTCGAAGACCTTCTGTCGTAGTCTCTGACGTTGCGTCATCTAAGACTTGCTTCATGATTGTGTTCCCCGAAACCTGCTTGATCATATCTATCTCTTTCCCCATCCCAGGAAGAGTGTCCTCGGGCGGTGCGATGACAAGTAACGAGGGCGGATCCGATGTGTGTACGTTAACTTCACGAGACATGATGAGTGCCGAAAGCGTCGGGGTATATGAAGATATGTATACGTCCGAAAAATACTTCTTGACCTTATCACTCGAAGGGATGGGACCCATAGCATGAAGGGGAAGAGTGCAGAATACGGATGTAGGGCACCACCAGACTCGCGATTGCTCCGGAATGTTCAACTTGCGAAGCCTGTCGAGGACCGGCTGACCAACGAGCTGATAAAGGGTATTGAGTGCGGAACGTAAGGCACGGTTATACTCTTTTGATTCTAGAAGGTATTTGTTTCGCGTGTCCAATAGTCGATCTGCCAATTCGATCGCTCTCTGGTAGAAATTGTTGGCGGTAGTGATAAGGGAAGGAGGGGAGTCGTGCAAGATAATGAGGATATCTGACCGGTATCTGCAATGATTGATTACAATAACGGGGCCTCGTGAAGCGGCAGAGCAGAGGGTGTCAAACGATGGAACCTTCATGAAGCCCTCAAAGCCTGGCAATCGTTGAATCTGTGAAATGAGCATATCACGCTTATCTGAGAGCACCCGTCGCCTCTGCAAGAAGCGGCCAAGCGGGTCCGCCCCTCCCTCATCTTGCACCGCGAGTGCATCAATTTCTTCGTTCCCATCTGGCGGAATGGATGTCATCCGAGATTCGAGGTCTTGGTTGATGGTTGCGAGGTTGGATGCTAAGGTAGGGTGTGTGGCGGAAAGCTGATGGATTGAAATGCGAACGCCATGCATTTCGGACCATAGTAGGGTTCTCCCCTGTTCGAGTGTCTCAATCGCTTGCCTCAGTTGACCCGTTTCGACTTGATAGGATGCGTAAGCCAATGGCATTGCGTTAGCGTCTCGAATGTGGACAAGGTGGGCATGCTGTGCTTGGAGGGTAGGGGCAAAAACAAGGGAGTTTTGCATGCATGACATCGCGGTTTCATATGCCATCGAGATGGAGGGGTGTCGGGAAATTCGTGCGAGTTTTGCCCAGGCGCACGAATATTTCAGTTTGTTGGGTGGATTTGCGTTCTTGTCGTCGATACATATCCGAAGCAAACGTATCGCTTCGTCCAAGTCGTCTCCATTATGAAATAGCTCCCAGCGTTGAACGAAGCATTCAGACAGGATATCAACGGCCTGGGGTTGAACATCTGCTGGTATACCCTGTGTCTGAAGAACATGGCTGAGCAACGAAATTGACTCCTCAAGGGAGGAAGTCTTGTGATTGAGCAGGAAGGCTTGAAAGTGAGCCAGACCCAAGCGAAAAAGACAACTATTCATAGTGGCACCAGGTTGAGCCGAAGCGACCTCCATCTGGCCCAATTCGATACTCCTTTCTAAGTCTGACACGTCCTCAGTACGGCAAAACTTGATATCATACCAAAGGGCGAGTGAAGAAAGGTATTCCCCATGATCACGTGTCCCTGGAAGTGTATCGGAGAGAAGATTCTCCAGATCATGAATGTGTTGCTCGATTGTCTTCATAGAACAATCAGCTTGGATAACCGGTGCGCTATCCCGCTGCACCGAGATTTCCTCAGATGCGACTGTGAGCGGGAGTGATGAATCTGTGGCCTCTTGTGAGGTAGAGATTGTAGCTCGCTGGGGATCCTGAGTGAGATAAAAGTATCTGTCGCGATTCTCCAAAAGTTTTGCGAGAGATTTGTTCAAAGTGGAATGATGGTTGTCCCCAGGGGAACAGTAGGAAAGAGCGTTGCGGACGCGAGATATCGCATTCTCCATATATTCCGAATTTTTATAAATGTGTAACTGGCTTGCAGCAAGATTTGCCGCACTGACAAGTGCATACATCCACTCTGGATTCGTCCTGTCTCCTCTTCGGGGATGATTAGCAATAACATTGTCAAATAAGGCAATTGTTTCGTTAGAATCTTCAAGGGAACGGTTTTGGAAGAGGCGACAGGAGATAGTATCAGCCAATGCTATGGAAGCGCGGTGAGATCCTGGTGGGCACATCTGGATGGCTTCCTTCATATAGCTAATCACGTGATCTATCGTTTCTAGGCCGTTTTCGAGGACTAGCATGAGGGAATCGCGTAACGTGGTCATGTTGTTGATTAGGTCGTCTCCGGAGATATCTGAGGTCTGGATCTCACGGGACAAGATTACCATTTCCTCGATGACCTGCATCGTTATGCCCGCGTCCAATATCGCTTGATGATACAATTCCCTAACAAGCACGAGAGTAACCTTATTGCGGGATAGGTTGAGGGACTTGAGAAGAAATTCAGAGCTTTGGATATGGCGGAGGTATTGAACATAATATGTAAAATCTTCGAGCTGTCCTGTGTGCCCGAAGCGGATTAGAAGAAGGCGTGCGAGTCTAAAAAAGAGCTGAGCGATATGATGATGGGCTTCAAAACAGTAAGGAGGATAAAGAAGAGATTCGGTTAAGGGAATGATGAGCATATTGAGGTCATAATTTCGGACCGATGGCTCCCAGCGTTCACATAGTGCAAAACAGAGATCGCAGAGATACCGACGATGCTTGTGATGAGTGTAGGGGTGCGAGGAGAGCCAGTTCTGGAGCGTTATTATGTGGTCATCAAGATTTGAGGTTGAACCTGGAAGCCCTGAGCCGGGGCGGAATCGGATCACGAAGACTGCTGTGCCTGTCCTCGGCCAGGCCGCATTCGTGACAGCTATCCCCCTTCCATTATTACTGTGCTCTCAGGCTCTGAACTGAACAACAAAAGGACCGTTAATCCTCATCTAATCTGTAACCGTTCTCAGCCCTTCGCGAGATTCAATAGTATGTTGGAGGACAGCCGCAAACGACGCAACGCGTCAACCGTCCGTGTTGGGCATAGCCCGGCCCGGCGGTTCCTGCACACATGATAACTTAGATTTAGCTTGAGCAGCACGCGCTCTCGGACTCAGTACACAAATAGTTAGCTTGCTCCTCATCCCTAGGAGTCCTTTTCCTCACTTTATAGTACGATACTTTCGTCACATTCACCCTCAGTCTTTCTGCCCAACAGACTGAGA
>QLPC01004324.1:0-11446 GCA_003314055.1 Lactifluus hygrophoroides | reverse complement strand
GGTTCAGGGGCGGGCCTGGGGTGGGATGAACAGAGGGGCCTTGAACAGGGGTAACAAAAGAACCAGGGGCAGGATAGGTCAATGATAGTTGAGGACAGGAGCGCCGGGTGTGGCCGGGAAGGCTGCAGATATGACAGAGCTTATTTATCTGTCGATGGACACGGAGTTGTCTCTTGGAGGGGCCGTGTTTCTTCTCTTTGACAGGACAGGTGGGAGCTATGTGACCAGATTCACCACAGTAGAGACAGAGATGGTAACGAACACGGCGTTGTCTTTCCTCAGGGGAGAGATGAGGCATGAAGCGGCACAAGCGGGAGTGGTTCAGGAACAGATGGGCGACGGAAGTACTGATGGTGCTGCCAATAACTGAAAGCGCTAAACAGGGCAAAGAGGGCGATGATCGGAATTAGCACTACAAGGGGGATCTTGGATGGATCCAGACTGGAGATGGCCGAAGGCAGAGCACCAGATGGGGTATGACCAAGGGTAGGACAGAGGAGGGATGACGGATGTGTCCTGAGGATGGCACAGAGGGTGACAAGAGGTGGGACGTGGAAGAGTCCCAGAGGTGTAACAGATGTGTGCCACAGAGGGTGACCAACAGGAGTGGAAGGGGTGCTTCCAGATGGTGACACAGAGGGGGGATGTACTGGATGTGTGTCTCAGATGCTGACGGGGGAGGGACCGGAGTGGAAGGCGGTGCTTCCAGGAGATGTCACAGAGGGGGGTGTTACAGGTGTGTGACGCAGATGTTGACCGGGGTGACAGGAGTGGGAGATGGTGCTCCCAGAAGGTGTGACACAGAGGGGGGGAGTGTGCAGGAGTGTGTCGCAGATATGACCGACAACGGAGGGGATATGCGTGTCGCGGATGGGGCAGATGTTGACCAGAGGTTGCCGATGTGTGTTACGATGGACACAGAGGATGCGTGTCGCGGATGAACAGGAGGTGACCAACGGAGGGGGTACAGGAAGCGGCCGGTTTTATGCGGCGCACAGGACAGGAGGACGATAGTGGATGTAGGCCGAAGGTGGTCCGGGTTGTTGACAACGATGTTGAAGATGACCAATGTTGTCAATGATGATGAACAGGGATGGACCACAACAATGATATCGTCGATGGTTACAGGAGGTGGTCAACGATGGAGGGGGGGGTACAGGGAGGTTGTCGATGGACAGGATAGCAGCCAGCTGTTGTAGCGGTGCTGGAGGGTGGGGAAGACGTGGAGGACGACGTACAGGAGTGGTCAACAGACAGATGCCCTCTCTTCAAGGGTTTGTGCGGGTCGCGGAAGGGGTGCGGGTCGCGGATGGATGGTGCGTGTCACGGGCTGTCGTGGGGGGTACAGAAACTCACTTGGTCGGTCTCAACGATGGCAAGGAGACTGTTAAAATGTCAGGAATGGCTGCGCTCGACCACAGCCGAGCCTTGGGTCCGAAGGTCGGTGAGACGTGAGTAAAGGATGAAGACGTTGATACGACAGGATTCTTCAGCTCTTGCAGGCACGCCTATTCCTGTAGAGGATACTGAAGGCCGAGAGGGTCACCGCCAACGTCGACAACGACGGTGACAAGGGATGCGGAGATGAGGGAGAGGGGCTGCGAGTGGCAAGAGACGCTTAGGCAAGTCACTCGTTATCAGGCTCTATGAGGGAAAGGACAAGATTAACAGTCTGGGGGCTGTTACTCGAATTCGCAGGGGTTTATATATACATGGGGGTACAGGTCACGTGTCAATCAACGAACTCTAATCAACGATCAACAGGTACATGCGTTGGTTAAGGGCAGGTTGTAAGTAAACAGATGGGTTTCAGGGTCAAGGGTTGGACTTGGGAGATCCAATGGGAAATTGCCATGCTGCAGACTGCAGAGGCTGCGGATGCTGCAGATTACGTGATCGGTACTTGCCGGATGCTGTGGAGGAGCTGCGGAATGCTAAAAATAGCGACCAATGGCGGCGCAAGACTGAGGGAGCGGATGTGAAGGACTTTCACAGTAATGAGCGGATAAACCGGGATTTGCCGGTGTAGGAATGATCAGGTGATCACCAGAATCAGGTCACGTGGGTTCGTCAGGTGACTGAACAGGATAGATGCGTCACATGATGGCGCAAGGCGTCAGGTGCCGAATGGGAGGGGGGAGGTACTGGATCCCATGAGTTGGGCATCTCAGGGATTATACCGGGATAGCCAAAGGGCTGACTGGAGGTATCATTGGTTCGATACGGGGCGGGGGCAGAATAACCGAGGGGCAGATCGGTTAACGGAAGGTAAGCGGGAGCGGAGGCGCGTCGTGGCCGAAAGAGGAAGGTGATTATGGGATATTTTCCCACAGTCGAAACTCGAAATCTTGAGCCAAGATTTGGCGTTCGTGACAAAGAGTTCGGGTGGTTCACAAGGTGAAAGGAGGGACTGGAATGCAGGCACCCAGTAGAGGAGTTCAAGTAACAAGTCCTGTTTATTGAGAAGGACTAATCTGTAGTACTAGGTGGTTTACTACAGGTATATATAGCTAAAAGTACAATGAGGTCATCGGAGCGTAGTGGAGTCAAGTGAGGTCATCGTTGGGGCTCCTTAGTAAGTACGAGTCATAGTGGAGTCAGTGATGTCATGATGATGAAGGAAGGCTGTGCGATAAGTGGAGTAAGTTACAAGTCAGGTGGGAGGGAAGGTGCACAGTCAGGAAAAGAAAAGATAAGTCCAAATCGTATCGTAACACCTGGAATGGAGGCGTACTTTGTACATCCTTGGAGCATTGAGTATTCTGTAGTGGTGTCAGCAGCGTGTGTTGTGCTTGCTCTGCTGTGGCTGTTCTTCTTGTGTTGGTTTGTTCTTGGATTTGGTGTAACACACGCTGCCGTTGATGGTGTGTGCTAATTTGCTGGGTGAACGTGGCACATTTGTTGGTCCGTGGGTAGAAGCGTTTGATGCGGCGATGCTCAAGTTCACCCTGGATGGTTTCATGCACAAGAATCATTAGCCATGATGTACAACATGTAATAATGCGACTTACCAACTGAGTCGAATAGTTATCAGTGGTTCCATACTGCCAGATAGTAGCGACATAGTCGCCAAGTGCGTGTAATTTATACGTTGACATATTGAAGAGGGCCGATGCAGTTCCGCCTGCCATTCTGGTGCCCTTTCCCTTTGCAGCGTTGTTGGCCCTACGTCATGTCTGTGCGGCTTCCTCAGTAGGGAGGTGTTTTGTAGCGTAAGAGGAGCAGACTTCCACAAGAAATTGCCACAGGATACAACCAAGTGCTTGTGTTGTTTCTTGCATTGACTGGAGTGTAGACAAGGTGTGAAGACGGAGTTTCGCATAGGCGTGCCAGGTACATAGGATGAACAGCATATCGGCAACAAGTTCATTGTGCCGAGTAGTTGGGAGTAGGCCCTCGAATACAGGAATGGAACACTGTAAATAATTCTAGTAAGATCGTTATACTCCCTCAACAAAACCAGACATGTTACCTGGAGTAAATCCTCATAATCCCAACCGGCTAGTTTCTTCATCGCTGAAGTGTTCGTGTTAAATCGCCGGATGGTTGAGATGCCAAACGTTGGGATCCGTTGGTACCTAAAGATATTTGGATTGTGAATAAACAGAGTACAAAAATCACACACCGAAAGTTCAACTGTTGAATTAGATTGCCACCAGCCGCATAGAGAATTCGAAGGAGGTGTTTGAACACGCTCTTCCAAACACTGAGTTCAAGCTCGTGGAGCAGGTCGGGCACAAGCATTGAGAAAAAATTGAACCCGAAGTGTTGTAGTCGTTTTGAGAAGGCATTCTAGTTAACGGTTAGTGCTATATTTTGCCCCTTGAATGATAAATAATTCCGAGTCACTTACTCACGTTGGCACCTCTGATCTTGTCTTGAGAATGCTTTCAACCTGTGTGCTTGTGACCGCTGCTCCTTTCTGAAAGATAGCATTGTGCGTGGTATCAACACACCCGTTCTGTGCATGGTCGTCAAGTCGCCGATTGCTACGGTGTTGGAGATCGACTGTAGTACCAAGGGCACCAATGTGTTCCTTCTTGATCTCGCACCGTGGGCAAGGACCATGGCCAAGATTTCGAATCGTGGCAAGTAGAACCCTGATTAGGTTACTTATCAGTTTCTCGAAAGTAAAATTAGCACTTACTTTTCAGGATAATTGGCCGAATAGGTAAATATGCGTGGGTAGAGTCGTCGCGAGAGACCATCTGGGCACTGTATTACAAACCCGTGCTTATACGCCTCCATAAACTGATCGTCGAGAATCAATTCCCATATGGCATGCATGAGTTCTCGTCTCAGATGTGTTAGAGTTGCTGGAGACGCGTTGATGTTGAGATGCTCCTTGTAATAGTCAAGGATCGTGTCAGGAAGCTTTAGGAAAATGATTCAGCAAGACATAGGGAATTAAATCGAGTGACAATACCGAGGGAATGTATGCAAGATGGTGTGCCGCAAAGTTTGACGGCTTCCCTCTCTCGTACTTTGACTGGTTGCCGATGAATAGGTAGATTGGCCAGAGTGACGCTTGCCCAAAATTTGCCAGGTGCGTTGAGTCCAACCAGATCATGATCAACGCAATTGCGCGTTCAAGATCACATCCATCTTCCCTTGGCTGCTGCTGTAATTTTTCGTGCTCCTCCAAAAATGCGTCTGAGTTGTATAGTTCAGTCACAACACATTGTGGCTTGCTAGTAGGGGTCGGCTTCCAGAAGAGATGATATGGCGTCAAGTGATAGGACTGTGCCTTAGGGTCATGAAAGGCTGCTTGAACGACCTCCAGAAGATTGCGGTGCCAAACGCCAGATACCTTGAAAGTTGGTGCCGTTGTTTCAGTCATCCTCTGTCCATCGACAGGCGGCAGAATCTGGACAGAAGATTCTGTCCATCCAGTTTCTGTTGAAAACCTGGCCTGTTCATCTGGGACATCGATGTGGCTGAGTTCTTGAGCAGCACTGAACTCTCTGATGTCATCTATATCAAAGTCATCTTGCAGCATAACTTCGTAGACAAGGCAATCGAGCTCAGCAACAGACTTTTGATTTGAGCCACTGTAGAACCAGCTCAAGAGTCGGAAAAGTACCACATTGGGGAATGGATGGTAGGGATTTATGTCCCGCGTGATAGTGCTGTCACTCCCAGGCGATCGTGATAATGCGTGATGTCCAGACCGCAATAGTGCACCAGAAGCATCATATAAGTCATCCAGGCCTTGGTCTGCTTCTGGGTCTGTTGTTGGATAAGTTCTGTACTCACGAAACAAGCCAAATTCGTCGCATTCAGTGGTAAAGAAGACAGTCTCTGGGGTACTTGAAACAGAAGAACGTGAAGATGGTGAAGACGAAGAGTCAGGGACATGAGGAACAACAGTGCGAGCTGATGGTACGAAATCTTCATAGTGGTCTGGAAGAAATCTGCAACAGCCAGAGCGTGTTGGCACCATCTCTTGTTGATGGCGAGAGGGCCCAGGTACTTGAGAAAGGGAATAATCGTTTGGGCCCTCAACATCCTGAGTGATGCTGACCAGCTTGTATATATGTTAGAACTTGAACACAGTACCCACAATCAACGACATACCTTGGCTGTGCCCAGCACCTGATCTATATCCGACTCTGCCTTCCTATGCTTTGCCACCTCTTCTCATTTCTCGAACAGCTCAAGAGTTCGCTTGTGTGCCAATACACAGTGGATGCGATGTCTTGCATGGGTTGCATTATCTCGGAAAGTGCGCCCACAGGAACAGTTGACCATATTGATATGATTTCAATTGCCCTCACTATGAGTTCAACTTAGCATTTCATTGCCCGAACCTGTCATGTGACAGGGCTGAGCCTGCGAAACAAGCATCTAAAAATGTAACCTAAGCGGATAAAGGACTATCTAATCAAATATTTATTTGAATTTATTTGAAATTGTCTAAGCGAAATTAAGCGAAAATAATTAGATCACGCTCCCACCGATTGAAAGCAATGAACTATATGCTGTCCCATGCACAACGCGGCCGTAGGCCTCCGTGCGGTCTCATGCTTGTGGCCCCTGGTGGCTGAAATGATAGTGGTTACATTTAATAATATCAGAATTTAACTACTGTAAGAACCATTAAATATTAAACGTGTCAAAGCGTTTGACGTTAAGACGCTTTTCCGTGGGGCTGATAAACTGTACAGTTTTGAATTATCATCAACATATCATCCAACTACGCGCTATCAGGTTTGCTATCCCATGCTTGCATCTCAATGCCTTCCTCCTCCCATCTTTCAGGTCACAGTCAATTTGAACATCTAGAAACCCTTCCTCACAATGCCAAATGGAAGCAGACCAGGGACAACGTTGTGATGACAAACAAGAAGATTCGGAGCCAACCCGAGTCATAAGTGCCATCCAAGGCACAGTGTTAGGGTAGGACGTTCCCTTCTGTACAACTTGTACATCGGTGTTTGACAGAGGCAAGTCTATCGTTCAGTGCTCAAGTTAAGAGCAGGAGTTCGGGTGGTTCACAAGGTAAGAGGAGGGACTGGAATGCAGGCACCCAGTAGAGGAGTTTGAGTTACAAGTCCTGTTTATTGAGAAGGACTAATCTGCAGTACAGGGTGGTCTACTTACAGGTTTATATAGCTAAAAGTACAGTGAGGTCATCGGAGCGTAGTGGAGTCAAATGAGGTCATGGTGGGGCTCCTTAGTAAGTAACGAGTCATAGTGGAGTCAGTGATGTCAGGATGATGAGGGAGGCTGTGCAGTAAGTGGGGTACGTCATAGGTCAGGTGGATGGGAAGGTGCACAGCCAGAAGAAAGAAAAGATAAGTCCAAATTGTATCGTAACACACAGTCCCATTTTCTGACTTGTTCTCTGACCTGATAGCTCTCACACTATTGGCAACTACCAAGATTTTGCAAGATGGATCGCACGGAGTCAAAACCTGTGGATAGAGTGGCACACCATCATCGACGCTGGACTCACACTAGATGCCGAGGAGTATGAAGATGAAGAGATGTATGTCCATTCCAATCGAAATATTGCGCCTATTTTCCTGGTTTACACTATCTGTTTAAGATTTTTAAAGCAATACCAGGTCGAAATCAAGCTTTACCACCGACTGTACCGAGAACATCCGCATTTTTCAGCGGATATGACAGAATACGCAAAGACCCCAACCCTGTTGAGACGGACGCAGATATACTGGCTTGGCCCGGTCTGGCTACCTGCCTAATGCGGACGACGCGACTTGTAGGTAAGTCTCTGGCGCTCGGATCGGCTAGATCCTAGGGACCGGAGTACCCGGTTCACTTATTATAGACGGAGCGCCCTAAGTGCTCCATAACAATTGGACTACTATATCGGGACTGCTAATGATCTCGATTACTATACCAAATAGAACTGGCTTCATAGAAGCATTACGATCACTACGATTAATGTATGTCTCAGATCTATTAAGTGCAATATTAAGTACTGCAGGAAACCTTGCTACTGTATGATCGCATACTATGTTTCATCCTTAGGAATGATCTAAAGGATCGTGCACTTTCTTCCGGGCTTGCTAGAACGCCCTACTGTATGTTTCAAGTGTCCTGTGACACGGACTTTTACAATACATGTGATACTTTACGGTACATGGAATGTTTCTATCTCGCGTCAATGTAAACGCGATATTGTGGACACCTAAACTCACTGTTTAGCACAATTTGTACATACATGCACCTAAAAGTATATAAATCCTCCTATGGGAGTGGGACGAACCCCATCTCCTACAGAGTTATCCACATCTCTGTTTGCGCTCTCAAAGCTTTAAGCTCTACTTCAAACTCTTTTACTCGCTGCTGTTCATCAAACCCACGGAAAGAATATCGTTAATGTGGTACATATTCAACTACCTTATCTTATCGTCGCGCATATACTCACATCTAGGGAGCTTTCCAATGGCGCACGTGCAGCATGATCGGACGACTCAAATAGTCTGCTCTCAAGTGGTATCGAATACGTTAATGTGCTCTGTGGGCCCCTCAACCCTTCCATACTCACGACACAGCGCAAGGCCGACATCCGCGGTTTCAATCATCCACAACTCACTCGCCTTCTCTGTCCTATCGAGTTTATTGAATCGTTTGATGAGGATTCAGAAGGGTAATGTATCTTTCTCTCTACCTTCCTCATACTCACCCTTCTTCAGATTTTGAAGCAACGTGTTGAACGGAACCATTCGGTTCCATAGCACCGACTTTCCTCTCTGTATTTATGACGAAGACCTTGTTGACAAGGACGACCCGACCGCTGGGCTCCTGCAGAGCAAACTTTTAGTCGCGGTATGCATTTCGATGTATGATTTTGACATTAATGTTTCTAATTAACTGTAGTTTTTCAAACACATATTCCTTGGACCGTCGACCGTGCTCATGAACAAACAAGGTGGCACCAAAGCCAAGAAAGGCCAGGCAGAAAAGCACAATATGATGAAAGCTATGCTGGGTTCGATCGCATATGCCACGACTCAAGTAAGTTATTGCCATTATCAACCTATAAGACTAATATTGTCGCATTGCAGTTGCGATGGTGTCTCAGTGCATCAAACGACTGGCGCCAGCCTGACGGCAACTGGAACCCAAAACATTTCTACCGTGCTATCATGCAGGCACTCGAGAACAAGATTACCGATCCAGACAAGTCTGATGAGGAGGATGATGATGAGGACGAGGACACATGGGCCAATGAGGCGATTGCGTGGTTCACCAAGTATGTCCCATTCTTTTATCTTCTCTGATATCTAATCTAGTAAATGGTCAGACAGGTCTTCGGAATCAAAGCCACTGCAGAACCAACTGCCCCGCCCCACAATTCTACTCTCAGCAGACTAATGGCCCACCGCAAGGCACGGAGATCGGAGAAGCAATCTGCCACTGCATTGTGTGCCAGTCGACCCCATGCCAACGACGAACACGACCCTTCAACTCAGACTCAGCGAAGTGTAATCTGCAATCGGCCCAACGAACACAGTATCAGTTCCTGGACAACACACCCCGCATCATCCAGCAACCCCCATGTTCAGGCTAGTGCCAGTGGTTCCACTGGCAAGAACATTTATCGTGACGACGATGGAGCCAAGAGTGAGGACGACATTCCAACCCAAGTGGTTATGGGGGCACTCAATCATTGGGTAGGTGGTTCCCCAGCATCAGTGCAGCAACGACAATGACAACAGCCTCGACATGTCTGACTTGGACGACAAGTCAAATGATGCAATCGAACTGTGGTAGTGATGCAGGAACATACATAGGGACTCAGATGCAGGAATGGACACCGCCGCAGATGCCTGGGTGCACTGCCTTGTCGTGGTCAGTGATTCACATTCTTCTTGTGCTAATTTGCAGGTTTTACATCTGCTGTTTGTCTTGCTGGGTTCTGTCTCCGGAGTCTCGGGCTAGTGCTTATCTGATGGACTGTCACGGTCTTGTTATCTCGCTGTTCATGCTCGCGTGTGCTTGTTGTAAAACATTGTAAATCTGCCTGCGTCAATAAGCAATGATGTGATAGAAAATGTCATATAATGTCATATAATGAATGCTAAGGAAATATGTCGTGGTAATGGAATGATCCCTGATGTTGAAAAGACGATGCATTCTTCTCAATCTTAGGAGTGCCTTGAAATGTTTCTCCATAATTGGAAATATTCACTCTACATTGCAATAAACTTGCCGATATCTTGCGATATTTCCATTCAGATTGAATACTCGCGTGGAAGTTTGCCAGGTATCATGCAACGTTGCATACAGATTACCTAGTCGCGCAAAAGTTTGCCAAGATCTCGCGATATTTGCATTCAGATTGAAAAGTTATGGAAAAGTTTGCAGACATATCACGATTTTTGCATTCAGCATCAGCAAATCTACAAAATACTTTCCCACTTTCAGCCACTTTTACCTACTTTCAAGCTTTTCGAAAAGCATGAAAGCCCCATAAAGTTATAAAGATGAAAAGTAGCATTAAATTAAAGTGTATGCACACTCAAACACGAAGGGTTTAATTAAAGTGTTAGGGTAGGACGTTCCCTTCTGTACAACTTGTATGTCGGTTAATTGACAGAGGCAAGTTATCGTTCGATGCTCAAGTTAAGAGCCAGAGTTCGGGTGGTTCACAAGGTAAGAGGAGGAACTGGAATGCGGGCACCCAGTAGAGGAGTTCGAGTAACAAGTCCTGTTTATTGAGAAGGACTAATCTGCAGTACAAGGTGGTTTCCTACTGGTATATATAGCTAAAAGTACAGTGAGGTCATTGGAGCGTAATGGAGTCCATGAGGTCATCCATGGAGCTCCTTAATAAGTACGAGTCATAGTGGAGTCAATGATATCATAGTGATGAGGAAGGCTGTGCGATAAGTGGAGTGAGTCACGGGTCAAGTGGGAGGGGGGGTGCACAGTCAGAAGAAGAAAATGTAAGTTCAAAATGTATCGTAACATTATCCCCTTTTTAGGGATGATTGTCCTCAATCCTAACAGTCGTATCCTTGATTGTAGTCCTCGTAGGCGTCGTAGGCGTACTCCCAATACCTATCGTCCTCAGGTTGGGCCTTGGGGCACTTTTGACGACTGTATTTCTTGGCGTGGCATTCTTGGAAATCTTCACAGCGGTAGTGCAGGAATCTGCAAGTTTCCGCGCTGTGTCCCTTGCTGTCACAGAGGTGACAGTAGGAGTCCCAAATGCACACCTCTCGGGTGTGTCCGAGGCGGTGGCATCCTTCGCAGCGGTGACGGGCTTCCCAGTTCTTAGGGCAGAACTTATGGGTGTGTTCGTGCATGGCGCACATGGTGCAGATGGGGCCAGTGGGTGGCCAGTTGGGAACAAGGGGGTTGGTGGGTACGGTGGTGGATGATGAGGCTTGGGCGGAGGGGGATGAGGAAGACGCCACTTGTTGGTTTTGAGTGGCCTTGGGAGCGGGTTCGTCATGGTGTGTGGGGAAACAGTTTGCATGTCGTGGATGTTACGATACGATCTGGACTTATCTTTTCTTTTTCTGACTGTGCACCCTCCCATCCACCTGACCTATGACGTACCCACTTGCCGCACAGCCTCCCTCATCATCCTGACATCATCGACTCCACTATGACTCATTACTTACTAAGATACTCCACGATGACCTCATTTGACTCCACTACGTTCCGATGACCTCACTGTACTTGTAGCTATATAAGACCTGCAGTAGACCACCTTGTACTGCAGATTAGTCCTTCTCAATAAACAGGACTTGACATCAAACTCCTATACTGGGTGCCTGCATTCCAGTTCCCCTCCTCTACTTGTGAACCACCCGAACTCTGCTCTTAACCTGAGCATCGAACGATAACTTGCCTCTGTCAACCCAAGACGTACAAGTCGTACAGAAGGGAACGTCCTACCCTAACAGTGGATAGGGGTGGTAACATAGTGGGTGAGGTAGTGGCCAGCTATCTTGTATTTTAT
>QLPC01004321.1:0-11412 GCA_003314055.1 Lactifluus hygrophoroides | reverse complement strand
AAAAGAGCCATTTTTCAATACCGACCAAGCTGGATTAGTGATTATGATTCCATATACCTTTAACTTCCCGGCCACGAATCCTGACATGCCTGACAGAGTGATCTGGAGAGCTGGCACGCGGTGCAACGCATGAGCCTGAGCCATAAACTGTTCCAGCTTGCTCGATGTATGCAGCGTCCGGTTGCTGGTGAAACAGGCGGAAGAACTCCAACCACCTCACGGCGTTTGGGTAAACTCGATGGCCAAAGGAGACTTGCATTTGAATTTGCAAGAGTACTGGTGATTAGACGGGTCTTGAGCCCGGCAAAGCCATCACGGAAGACCCCTTCGGCTTGAATCAAAGCCCTCGGACTGAACTTTTCTGCGTACTTAACTTGAATGAACCAGGAAACAATCGTTGAATATCGAAGGGAAGCTTATCAAAGAATGTTATGTCAACATCGTAAAGGCGAGGGGCTTCGATCCGGGAAACGAGACCCTCTAGGTACTCGCTATCGCCCAGAAAGCGAAGCGACAAGAGGGCGGGAAAGGCAGCAGGCGTCAGCGGGTGCGGAGGCCGACTTTGGTCTCTTCGATCGCTGGCAGGTTGGGAAAGTGTGGAATGGAAGCGGAGGGTAAGTGACTTGAGTTTGGTCAACCTAGACAGGCTTGTGGCTACCACATCAGGTGAGATGTAGCCTGAATTCGGTATGTTTCGCAGTTCAATTCTGACCAGGTTATTGGTAGATAAAAGCAATTTGGGTAATGATGGATATGCAATTCCCGACAACCAGATGTCTTCTAGACGTGGGGCAGATCCACATAAGGTGTCAAGAAGGATCGGCGTCGGTCCTTCGGAAGACTCGTGTTCAAGATGAAGACTTAGATATGTCAGTGGATCAAATGGCCGCTGCATCTGCTGAGCAACTCGTTGCAATAGAGAAGCTGTGAGGCCACCGAGTAAAATTGCGCATGCACGACAAGGATTCTTCGAGTGCGGCGAATATGTTATCTCCACTGACACATTTCAGTACCCAAACTGTTATGATGATAGGTAGAAAGGATGGCCAGATATCCAACTTCTCTCTCACACGAGTTCTCAACTGACATATAAGTTTCAGGTCCAGACGGCGAGGCGATGCAAATACGATGTATCGCCATCTTCGGCATACATGCACAAGCAACTGCCATGATTCACGTGGAAGTCTTTCATCCGTTTGATAGAGGTCGAATATTTCCAGGAGGACATAGTCGGGGAGGGATCCAATTGTTATGCGTTGGAAAGAAATCGGGCCTGCGCCATACAGATCGATTGATTTTCATTCCAAGAGTTGCTAGTGCGACATACCTGGTCCTTGTTGACTAGAAAATCCCTTCCTGTGACGTGGGACAGGCTTTCCGGTCTTCGAGACCGAAGGAAGACCATCTATCAGCACCAAAGGGGTGTCACTCAAGGACTCGGCAGAAGCGGTACTCGATGCTAATATCGCTCTTGAGACGTTGGACAGTTGATAGGCTTTAGGATGCAACTGGTGGGCTGCATCAGGTACTCTTGAAAATAAAGAGAACTACAGTAGAATTCAGGCGTACTTGAGAGAACCCATCCACATTGACGTTGACGCCGTCAGTTGGAGTAGATATATAACCCATAGAGAGGTCTTGGTAGGCTATCATCCTATTCAAGCTGTGGTTAGCGTAGTCTATAATCAAGGGATCCTAGACACACGTGTGCACTATGGCACATCAGTCAAATTGATGAAACATGAGAAATCTCCCAAAGAAGATACAGTAGTCCTCTCCCCGAAGTCGGCGTGCAACCAATTTGCGTATCGTTATACGGTTCTGACTTAGGTTGTCAATATTGGCGAAAAAAGGTTTTGCGCCCCGCCCCGGAATGGGGCGCTACAACAAATGATAACTAGGACACGTGAGGTGTAGTCTGAGTTGAGAAGCATCGTCGTAGTAGGCAACAGGGGCGATGGAAATATCGCTGTTATGTTTGTTGCCGTTTCTCAAATAGCTTAGTAATACTTTGTCATATTATTTCGTCAGCGGTGTTGGTTGGATCAATGATTCACATGCTCACATGCGCTCACACTTTCACCACTTTAGCAGGTCCTCGGCCCCCGATCAAATGTAACTTTGTATTTTGGGGACATTTGTCACGACCACTGACTCACTTGAGGAACACTGACTAATCCTGTGGTCCATAGACCTTCATTAGTCGAAATGACCTTGTGGGCGAGCCAATCGCTTGATGACACGCTGTGGCTGACGGGAAATCAGAACCACCTTCCCTTGAGAGTCTGACGAAGGCTACGCGCGTAAAACCCAGAACTTAGTCATCATACAGAAAGTGGCTATCTCACGCAGATCATGGTGGTACAGTATAAGAACCGTGGTGTTTGTTCCCATCCCTTCCACAACTTTGTCGAAGCATAGCTGCAGTTCATCACCAGTTCACCATGACGCTCAAAATCTACGGACACCCTATGTCTACTTGCACGCGCCGCGTAGCACTTATAGCCAGGGAGCGTAACATTCCTTATGAGCTCATTCCCGTCGATCTCGGTGCAGGCGAACACAAGCAGCCCGGGTACATTCAGCACCAGCCTTTCGGCCAAGTGCCGTACATCGTCGTGCGTTTCTTCCTCATTACCCGTGCTCCTTGGGTGTCTGACGCCCCCGACGAGTAGCAAGAGGATGGCTTCGAGCTGTTTGAATCGCGCGCCATCGGTCGCTACCTCGCCACTCAGGGGTCTGGTCCAGCGCTGATACCCACCGACCCCAAGGACCTTGCGAGATTCGAGCAGGCGGCCAGCATCGAGTATTCGCAGTTCGATCCGAGCGCGGTCGGCATCGCCGTAGAAAGGGTGTTCAAACCTTATCGCGGCCTGTCACCGAATGAGGATCGCGTCAAGGAGCTCATCCCTCAACTTGAAGGGAAGCTCAATGGATATGAGGCTATCTTGAACAAGCAAACATACCTCGCCGGTGATGTCCGTTGTGTGAGACTCATATGTGAACTGCTCGGTTCTGATGCGCCTTGCTTCTGTAGGAGGTTACCCTCGCCGATCTTTTCCACTTGCCTTACTTAAGCATGATGATTGAACATCTCAAGGTAGTAGATCTTGAGACACGTCCCAATCTCAAGAGGTGAGCGACGCCCCAGGAAATGACTTGCCCGGCCACTGACACACAACTACAGGTGGTGGAATGATATCTCCTCCAGGCCTACCTGGCAGGCCGTGAAGGGCGGAGCTTGAACGTTAACGGAGAAGGGAAGAGTCAACGACTTGTTATGATGTTCCCAATTTGATAGTGTGGCAATTGAGCATTTGTAAGAATTAAATGACGGAAACGCTGGGTTGACGTTCCCTCTGAAAGTTGTCACGTGCGATTCGTTCATTGTGCATCTTTGAGGACATTGATCAATTCAGCGAGGCAGGTTGGAGTTGTATGATGCAGCTCGACGGGTATAACCATGCGCTGCTCTTCGGCCACATCGTTAGGCGTGGTGCCTAGCATTTACTATTTCGTTGCACACAACGTAAGAACCCTTATCTCTGCGGTATAAATACTCCGTGTGATATTTATACAAAAGTGTGGACTGACATCGCGGCGGTACGGCGGTGTTGCACAAGGGGGTACAAATAGGCCGCTTATATAATAAAACGTGCCCACGACAATTACATAATCAGGTTAGCGCTACCCATCGACTCGTCTCACCTCGCGGCCGCGCGCTCGTTCAAATCTTGTCTTCGTGTCCGTCCCTCCATTTGCGTGCTCGTGGAGGTCGCGCCTTTACCCCTCTCTTCCATCATGTCTATGAGGACGCGTAGAAAAAGTAAGGCAGCGGCAGCAGCCGCTGCCGCCCCTGCCCACGAACACGATATCGAGCGAACTGGATCTGTCGCGCCTTCAGAGGCTACGGCCGGCCCATCCAAGGTCGAATTTTCCGTGTCAATCCCGGACGACCTTGACCTCGGGTATCTCTCGAGGGCTCTTCCTGGCGTTTCTTTCGATACGCCTTCTCCAGACACCGTTTTGTCACTTTACCGGCTCCTTGTCTCCCAGGCGGTCGATTCCGAGGAAGCTCATCGCGACTTGGAGGAGTTGCGCGCTGAGAGTGAAAGGAAAGATATAGAGCTCGACCAGGCTTTGCAAGACCGCGAATCGTCTGTGTCCACACTGGAAGCTCAGGTCAATGAGCTTCAAGAGGACCTTAAAAAGATGAAACAGGAGCGCAACACACTTGGTGAGTCTCGTATCAAGCTCTTCAACAAATGCATCCATTAATCGATATTTATTTCCATTCTCTCTCATATTTAGCATCCTCCAAAAGCAATTTGGAGTCACAACTTTCCACCTTGAGTAGCTCTCAGTCTATCTCGTCTACGGAGTTGGATTCCTTCAAACACAAGGTCGAGGATACCGAACGAGAAAAACGCGATCTCCTTGGCGTTGTCAGTCGGCTAAAGGAGGATAGTGCTCAGCGCGATGGTGTGTCGTCTAGTATTGTGCTTTTTGTGCGGCCTAAAAACCTGAACTTCATTAGAGGAGGTCCAGACTCTTCGCGCGAGTCTCAAGGAGGCAAGGCAGGACCAACAGTCCCTGGAAACTCAACTCAGAGAGCTCCGCTCAGCCGAATCTTCTACCAAGGTGCGTCGCCTGATTTATGCTTTTTAACACGAGACAAATCCGCCCGTAGTTCAAACTGGATTCTCTCACACAACAATTGCAACTGGCTAGAGACGAAGCGGACCGCACGTCAAAGGAACTGGCGAAAAAGTCCGAAGACTTTGCCAAGTACCGCCACGAGAAACACGCTGCTCACTCCCAGCTGCAGTCCGCCTACGACGCGCTGCAAGAAGCTAATGCATCGACAGAAGGGACGCTCAAGGCTCTCCGTAACGCACACAATGCGCAGTCCCAACAGCTTACCCAATCACTTGCTCGTGTGCAAGACCTGAGCACCCGGATCGCTGAACAAGACGCGAGATACACGAGCGAGGTTGCGGGATTGCGGCGACTCATTGAGATGATCGAAGCTCGTGAGGCGCAGTCCAAGGCATTTGTCGAGAACGTTGAGCAGGAGTGGGAAACCGTGAACGAACGCGCTGACAATCGTGAAGCTGTTCTACGCGAGCAAATCGAGCGCGAGCGGTCGCGTACCGAGGCCGCCGAAGCGCGCGTCGAGGAACTGGAGCGCGTTCTGGAGAAGGTCAATCGCGGCGAATTCCCCGTCCCTGCGCCCGGATCTTCTGTGCCCTCTACTCCAGCCAGAGGTTCTGCGGACTTGTTGACGCAAGGTATGATAGGTCTCAGTCCAACGGTGGCGATCGCCAGCCGGGCTCAGCGGAGCGGCAAGACTTTCACTGAGGTGTATGCGGATCATGTCCGTCTACAAGACGACTATGCCAAGAAATGCGCTGAGTACGACCGCATGGACCGTACACTTGCCCAGGTGTTAGCGCAGATTGAGGAACGAGTATGTCCTTTACATCACTACGTGGTTTAATTGCTCTGACTCTCCAAAGGCACCCATCCTTGCCCAACAACGTGCCGAGTACGAGCGTTTACAATCCGAGGCAGCACAACTCGCTTCTCAGCTCGCGGATGCTCTTGCGGAGCGTGATTCCAGTACCTCTATAGCGACCGACGTCTCCCAACGCCTCACAAAGACCAACCGCGAGAACGAGTTGCTTCAGAAACAGCTAAACGATCTCGGACGGCAAGTTCAGGGCTTGCTGAAAGAGATCGCCAGACGACAAGACCCGACCATCCCCTCGGATGAGGAATTGGAAGCTGACGAAGGCACTGCACCCGCTGACAACATCGATGAAGTTATCGCCAATCACCTTGTCCTCTTCCGTAGCATCCCAGCGCTGCAGGCACAGAACCAGAAGTTGCTCGGCATCGTTCGTGAGATGGGCGCCAAGATGGAGGCGGAGGAACGCGAGTATCGTGACGCCCTCGAGAAGGAGCAAGGCGAGGCGGTGCGCGAAGCGCATGAGGCTATTACTGCGCTGCAAGAGCAGCTCGACGCGCAGCGCCGCGCTCACGACTTCAAGATGCAGGCATTCATCAAGGAGCGTGACTCACACAAAGTGCTTCTCGCGCGAGCGGAGCGTGGCAACACTGGGAAGGATCCGCATGGACCAGCGAATGGAGTTGGCGTAGACCCAGACCTCGCCAAGGAGCTCGCGGAGATACAGCAACAGTTTGACGAGTACCGGGCTGAGATGGGCGTTGACTCTGTACGCCTACGAGAGGACGCCGTCGTGGCACAACGCGAAGTCGCCCAACTTACCTCACAACTTGCCAGAGCTAATGCGAAGTTGGAAATTACCGGAGGTCCGTCGTGCTGACCTTCTGTGGTTCGTGACGCTCATTGACGGATGATGATATAGATCGCTTCAAGATGTTGCAGGAGCAACAGGCACTGACTCTGCACGACCTGGACGACCTGACGAAGCGCAACCGCGATTTGTATCAGCGTTTCACCGCTGTGGATATCGAGTGTAACCGTGTCACGGAGGATCTCGTCGCTGTGAATGGCAAGATGGATCAACTGCGTAACGAGTGCGCAAACTTGAGAGCTGAGAAAAGGATATGGGAGGTGAGAGTTGCATGACATGATTCCCACTTCGAGACTGGGAAAGGTGCTGACCTGGTGTAGAGCGTGGAGGGTCGCCTTGTCGAAGAGAATAAGGCGTTGTCCATGGAGCGTTCTCACCTGTCCGACCTCATGGCGAACGTTCAGAAGATGCACAATGACATTGAGCGTTCGAGCGAGAACGACCGACGCCGGCTTGAGAGCCAGATTCAGCTCCTCGAGAACCAGAGGTTTGTTAGCTATTACTTGGAGATCTAGTGCTGTTGACAATGTGATGGGGGTTGACATCCTATCTAGCCAGGATTTGCGTCAACAGCTCAACGAGGAGAGGCAGAATGTTCGACGTATCACTTTACAACGGGAGGTTGAAGCTAAAGAGTTGCGCAATTCGATCGACGGCCAGGTATGTACGCTCCATCCGCACCTCCGATGACTATCTGACGAAGGTGGTGACCCGGAAAAAGTCACGTGAACTCCAGGAAGCGCGGATGTCGCTTGCCAAGGCCGAGACAAGCAATACTCATCTTGAGCAACGAGTAGATGATTTGTCTCGCAAGCTGCAAGGCGATGCGGAGAGACTAGCAGTATATGAGCGGAGGTCTTCGACCACCAGCGGTGCTATTCATGTTGGCGCGCAAAGCGGTTCCCGAGAAGATCAGCTGGAGGTTGAAGTGGCGGACCTTCGGTAAGTCGCACAACGGTGTCATCTTGTGGTCAACGCGCTCACGGTTGTTTCAAGTGCTTCTCTCAAAGTGTCAGAGATGGATTTGGCCACGGCCCGTAACCATATTCAGCAATTCAAGGAGATCAGCCAGGCAAATGAAGAGGCTTTGGCATCGTTGAACACCACGTATGACGAGTACAAGTCTAACACCGAGGCCCAGCTTACTGCTTCATGGGTATACTCACCCCGTACCTGAGGTTATTGACAACAACTCACGTATCCATGCAGACACAACAAGAAGACCTCCAGAACTCTCTGAAGACCGTAGAGCAGGAACTCGAGCAAACGAGGGCATCCTTGGCCGAAACGAAGCGTGCATTCGAGAGTTCGCGGGAGGAATGGCAGGCAGATAAGAAGACTCTGGAAGACACGATCGTTGATATGACAAATGCCGAGAAGAACCTCGCCGAAGACAGATCGTCACGCGAGTCTGATGCTCAGGCGCATGAGGCGCGCGTCAGAGTACGTTACCTTGTTATATCGGTTTCTTCCGCTCACTCTTCGATATTGAATGTAGGCTGCCGAGGAAAGATATTCGCGTGAGGTCGTTGCACATGCAGATGCTATCAAGGTCATCGGAGATCTCAAGCAACGTCTCCACGATGTCCAAGTCTCCGAACGGAACCACCGAACAGCAGCGGAGAGTGCGCAAGCCAAATTGACCGCCTCTGAAAGTAGTTGGAGCCAACAAAGGCAAGCACTCGACAGAGAAATTGCTGATCTTGCTGCGAGGTATCATAGTTCATTTCGTTTCACCACGTCGTTGGAATCTGATGAATTTGTGCGAATCTCTCAGATCTAAGGCATTGACCGAGCAAAACAATGTCCTCCACCAACATCTGGACAACGTCAGCTCGCAAGCTGCCCGTATTCGGCAAGCTGCAGATTCGTCCGTTGCTACGCCGGGTGAAGGCGAGACCGTCGCCGGCGCAGAGGTCAAGTTGTCTGAGCTCCGCGCTGTGATCAATTACTTGCGCAAGGAGAAGGAGATAGTAGATATGCAGCTCGAACTGTGCAAGCAGGAGAACGCACGCTTAAAGACACAAATTGGGCATCTCACTCGTGATCTGGAGGACACGAGGGCTACTCTTTCTGAGGTAAGCCACGTCTTTTTCGCTCGAATCCTGCCGTGCATGACCTCATGCTTCCACAGGAGCGAGAGCGTGCGGCCTCTGTTGCTGCCACTGACGCACAACACGCGGAACTTGTCGAAAAGATCCAGCAGCTGAATCTCTTGCGCGAGAGCAACGCCACGCTCCGTACCGACTCCGAGGCGCACGCGAAGCGCTCTCGTGAACTTGACGCCAAGCTGAAAAATATGCTGCAAGAAGTCGATCCGCTTCGCGAGCGCGCCCGCACGCTCCAGGCTGAATTAGACGCACGCAATGAACACGTTACACGGCTGGAAGAGGAGAATCGCAGATGGCAGGAACGCAACAGCCAGCTGCTGACCAAGGTGCGTTCGTCCGTATTCTATGTTTCTAGAGATGCTGACATCTTGCCGTACAGTATGATCGTGTCGACCCCACCGAATTCCAGTCACTTAAGGATGAGGTCGAAGGCTTGAAAGCCGAGAAGTCGGCTTGGGAGGCTCAGAACGTCGCACATTCCGAAGAATCCACTGAGCAGCTAGAAAAGGTGATTGTCGCACATTCGTGGTTGATATAGCGGAATTTAACGGGGAAGGATTACGTAGATCGCCGCTTTGGAGAAAATGAACAGGGCTCAGAAGGAAGCGATCACCAAGAATAATCAGATTTTCCGGCAGCGGATGGGTACTCTGGGTGCCGAGAATACTCAATTGAAATCGAGTCTTGAGACCGCCCAGAAAGAGACTGCTACCATTGCAGAGGAGCGCGATGCTCTCAAAGCCTCTAGTGCCTCAGCAGCCGCCTCCGAGCCTCTCGCCGAAGAACTCCAACGCTTGCGAAAAGAGAAAACTGCTTTGGAGCAGGCCTTGGAGGAAGAAAAGTCTAACAAGCCTGTGCAAACACCCGCGCCCGTCACGTCTGATTTGGAGGCGAGCCTTGTATGGTTGTTCAGCTGTCTAAATGATGCATATTCTAACCGCATTTACAGGCCGCACTCACACAAGAGCGAGACCAACTTCTCGCCGAAAAAGAGGGATGGAAGAAGCTCTCTGAAGCAACGGAGGCCAAGGCCGGGGAGGATTGGGAAGCTGAGAAGACCGAACTCGTCAAAAATCGCGACGAAGCTGTCGCACAGGCCAAGGTAGGGTCGTTACAGACTGTGATAAGACCGTTCTCAGAGCCCCCCAGGTCGCGCGCGAGGAGGCAGAAAAGTCCAAAGAGGCAGAGCGTGGTCTCCGCATGGCTAATGTAATCCTACCTGCTCTGGAAACGTTTCATCTCCGCTAACTTTTGTTTAATAGGAAAAGCTCAGCACTCGGATACGTGAGCAACAGGTTGCGCGTCAGAAGGCGACGGACGAGCAGGATGTCGCAATCAAAGCCGCAGTGGAAAAGGCTACAAGTGAATTGAGCAGTGCACCTCCTACAACGTCGGATGAGTCTGCTAAACAACATGCCGAGGAGTTGCGTGCCCTGGAAGAGCGCCTTGTCGCAAAGCATCAAGAGGAACTCAAAAAGGCCGTCGATGCGGCAGTATCCAAGGCTCAGCAATCCGCACCTGCACCCGGAGCCGCTACAACGGCAGAAGATCAAAAAGCCGCCATTGACGCAGCGGTCGCGACAGCTGTGGCTACCAAAGAGGCCGAGCTAAAAGCCAAACATGATGCAGCTGTCGAGAAGGCTACAGAGAACGGCCGCTTGGAGGGCACGATGAAGCTGAGATTGAAGGATACTCAGTTGATCAGGGCTCAGAGCAAGGTCAAAGAGCTCGAGGCCCAGATCGAACAGTGGAAAAAGGCTGGCGTCATCCCCGCGGAGACAGCTGGTGAGCCTGCGTCGGCGGCATCCGCGACCTCTCCATCCACGACAGCACCTCCGTCTTCCGCCTCAGCACCTTCTCCTACGACCACCGCTCCAACCCGGGGAGGAGTTCCTATGCGAAAGTCGTTTGTGGGTAACACGGCCGCGACCACTGGCCAACCCGTTCGGGGTCGTGGTCGCGGGGCAGTTCGAGGGAACATTGGCATTCGTGGCGCCGCAGCGCCTGACACAGGCCGCGGGATCGGGGCGCCTCAGGGCTCTGCTGGTGGTCCTAGTGCCGCCGGTGTTGCCATCATGGGGGCTGCGGCGAAAAGAACCCGTGAAGAGGGCGACACTTCTACCGACGACTCGCTTTCCAAGCGCTTGAAGCCAGCTCCTGCAGCAACAGCGATAGCAGCAACAGCTGCAACGGCGAATGGCGGAGATGGTAATACTGGTACTTCTGCCACTGGCAGTAACACTGGCGGGAAGCCGATCACCTTGCAGCGAAATCGCGTCCCGCCTCCATGATTTATGATACCTTGTTCATACATACGCCTTGGCCATAGTTTCTTTTTGCTGATCATTTGTAATACAGCGACTCGGACTCATGCACGTAATTGTATCACTGACCTTTATCTTGTCTGTCATAACTCTGTATATGTCTTTATTCAGGGCACAAAGCGCACAATTTTTGGAATGCCGCTGGCTGGGAAATTCCTGCTGGCTGAGGGAACATTGTGTGTGCATCCCAGATGCATGCCCCATGCAGGTGTTGCACGGTACGGAAGCATCGCGCAATAGATGATTCTACGATGCAGACAACCCAGACGATTAGCGCGCAGCCTCAGTTTTTTTTTTAAAGTCAGAATTTGTATTCCGCTACCGCTACATGTGGCAAAGCCAAACAAAGACGCGGTCCTCGAGTACTATGAGATTAAAAGAGGCGGGAGGGCAGGTAGGTAGGGTGTGGGGGGTGTCTCAACATATTTGGGGGAATGCGATTATAGGAAAAATAAAGTAAACTGGGACCTGGGTGTGGTCCTAGTGAGTACAGTGGGAACGGGGTCATCCCAGCTCGCGCGCTCGCCTCGGCTGTGCACAGGACTGGGTGGCCCTGAGGAAAAGTGTCATGGCCTCTCCACCTTGTTGGGTCTCCGTAGCTTGGCAAGGGAGAAGTCCGCAGTCGCGGTCTACAGG
>QLPC01004278.1:0-17945 GCA_003314055.1 Lactifluus hygrophoroides | reverse complement strand
CATAATTGTAGATCTAACTACTCGCGTGTCCGGTGCCTACGGCTCCGGTAATCCGGTCCGTCTCAACAACACCGTCTTTAAAGCCGTGGTATGGTGGGTCGCGGTTTCTGGGGCGGTTTACCTACTCATCGCGTTTATGCCGATCCTCCGACCCGATAGCCCTTACCGTGCACCCATTTCTTCAGTAGTCTGCCGGGCTTTGGCCGCTATACTATCCCTAGCGTGCGGAATTCTTGGTTGTTTGGTTTTTTTCATCGACACAGCCCGTGATCGCCTTTATGACAGGAGCAAGCATTATGGCAGGTGGGCATTACGAGGTATGAAGAAGATAACCGAAAAAATTATCGAAGAATCATCGGTGGTGATCGACGGTCGTATCTTGAAGTGGACGTTCAATGCCCTGGTCGAAGATCATCAAACAGATCAGTTTCTTCAGGCCGTCCTTGGTTTCTGCAGCTCAAAAGTAGTGGCCAAAGATGCTCAAGCTAGTCTCGATATAATGGGAAAGTGGGAACTTTCCGGGGCTTTGGTCAGGTTCTTGGATCGCACTTGGTCGTCCAGTTCGGTCTCCGAGGCGGACAAAAAGCTACGGCTCATCATGTGCGTAAAAGTCATCGATGCGGCGTGCCTTCAGAAAGCGGCTTGGTGGATCTATAATGGCGATTCCGACGGAGAATGGCATGAAGAACTGCGATCCGTGGAGATGGGACATTCTTTGAGAAGACGGAGTAGAAGGACTGACCCGGAGATCGGTTTATTCGCGCAAACGATTGTTGCCCAAATTATCGCGAACGTGCAAAGTAACAACCCCCGTTGGGTTGAGCTTGCTAAAGACCAATTGGGCCCGGCCCATGACCTACCACACTACCTGCAGCATGGTAAAGATAACGTATTACTTGCCAATTTCAACCATATCACTCGCCAGATCTTTGACTTATCTTCCGGAGTCACTTGGGATTTGGCTAACACCACAGCGGACTCTGCCTTACGATCACTTTCCACTGGCAGGTTTGACATACGAAATACGCTGCCCTCGCTGCAGCAGGATTTCTGTACGTTGTGGAACGCTATTGTTTCAAAAGTACGGAGCGTCGAGGATCCGCACAAAGCAGTCCCAGAAGAACAGAAGAGCACGGACCCACCCAGCGCTATCGGGATTCTAATTGCCATTCGTCAGGTTTATATCCAGCGACATCAAGGCACCCCGTGCGCTCCGACAGCATTTTCGGCTTCTACACCTAATATCGACCCCACGCTGCGCATTCCGTCGTCCTATCCTTTGTGCAATCTCCAAGAGCATCCTCCACCTGAGGACGGCGGCTCAACAGGAGCACCCTCTCATGTTCTCGCTTTGCCTGGGACCCCCCCCACCGGCGCCGAATATAAATTAGGTCAGCTTGTTCAGTGACTCAGGTCCGTCTCGCGTTTTGTCGCATCGTGCCTATTATACCTTGTACCCTCTGCCCCACGGCGTGCCAAAGTACCATTTTGACGTCGGGTATCTTTCCTGTGCCTTGGATTCAACCCTGTGCTATGTACTGTATGTGACCTCGTGCCGCACTTATTTCGCCCTTGGTTCCTTGGTACTTTATTGCCACATCTCACCGTTTCCTTAGTTGTACTGGAACGCTTCGCTCTTCATTTGTTCGCTACTTTCGTTCTGGTTATGTACTTCTGGTCTGTGCATTGCACCTCGGGGCTGCAGGCACCTGTCTTTCCTTTTCTCTTTGGGAAGTGTGCGAGCACCACTCGATGGGTTACTGTCGTTGCATGTATTTTTGTTTCGTCATCGTGACCGTCTTAATAGTCGTCCTTCCTTTGTTCTCCACTGTTTGGGTTCGGACATCGTGCCCTCTTCTGATTACCTCCTCAACTCTGCTGTCTTTTTCTTACAGTCACACCTGTCGTTTTTGTGCCTGGGTAATGCGATCACTTTCAGCTTCCTGTTCGTTGTTAATTTGTCCACCAGTGAAGAAACTGCCCACAGGTCTCACACGAATCACGCGTTATTCAGAATTGGTGATCTACGCCAGTCCATAAGACAGCTAGATGCTGGGTGAGGCCAACGGGGTAAGGATGCTAGGATATGTTGAACTGTCAAACAATTAGAAATTCATCAAGCCCTTAAGCGGTCTCTCCTAGGGCTTGTTTGATTTTCAATTGTTTGCGCATTGTTATTTTAAATAATCTGACAGAAAAGGAGGGATCAACAAATTACTCAATTGTTAATATGCTACAACAACCAAGTCTATTTAATGATCTATATTGGACATTAATTGACCTCTCAGTTGACGATAAGCGGACTCCACTTATCTCTTCTTGCCCGTCGTGTAAATGCGGGGTTTTCGCGTGAGACGAACATGCGGCTAACGCCGAGCGAGGTTCAAATGGTTTACGTGAGAATTTGAAAGCGCCCATAGTAACTTATGGATCTCAACATCAACATATGGGAAATATTAGATGTTGGTTAAAATCCGAAGTGGAGAAGGAAAATAGGAGCTAGGATGAGGCTGTGAGAGAGAATGGACTGGGAACGGGTCAAGGCCCAGTATTCGAATGTGCCACAGCCACCTAATAAAAATATATACTGTATGCTGTGCCTGTTTGCCTGTTGCCGCGTCGTGTTCCTGCTTTCTCCTCCCCCCAAGGCTAACCTCAACGTTCTGCAATACAAGTCTCTTCCATGTCTCAGTCTGAATATATCGTTAACGTACCGTTGGAGACGATTGGACCTGGTATATTATCTGCTGTTTCTGCCCTAACCCCGCTTATCTCACCACACGTATACTCCAGATGCTGCCTCTCGCCAGGATCCGCCTCAGCAACCGCCTGAGTCTACCGATAGCTCAGAGCCCATCTTTTCCATGTATCTAAACAAGGCAGAGCAAGATGATCAGAAGAGAGGGGAATTCCTGAAAGCGAATGCTGATAATGTACTCGTTTTTGTGAGTTTTTATGTTACCTTGAGGCTTCGTACCAGTGCTCCAACGGGAAAAACGTAGGTTGGTTTATTCTCTGCCGCAGTTGCGGCATTGCTTGCCGTGTCAATCCAGGATCTTCAGCCAAATCCACAAGCTAAATCCGCATTCTATCTCGAGAGGATATATCAACTTCAAATTAGCACATCTCGCCCTTCCACTCCGGAAACCTATTCTCCCCCTTCTCCTCCGGTATCTGCTATCTTGGTGAACTCACTCTGGTTCCTCAGCTTGGCGATCAGCCTTACATGCGCACTACTGGCAACCTTGCTACAGCAGTGGGCTCGTCGACATAGCAAGGTCACTCCGCCATGGTATAAGCCACACGATCAAGCTCGAATGCGCGCATTTTTCGCTGAAGGCCTCGAGAAGCTTCACTTCCCCTGGTTGCTTGAAGCGCTCCCTACCTTAATACACCTTTCTCTCTTCCTCTTCTTCGCTGGCCTCGTCATTTTCCTATTCAACATCCATCACACCCTCTTCATCGTCGTTATATCATGGATCGGGCTTGTTGGAGCGGCATATCTATATGCAACATCTATGCCTATTTCCCGCCATGACAGTCCGTATTATACACCAGGTTCCTCCTTAGCCTGGACCATTTACTGCGGCGCATCATATGTCTTCCTCCAAATCCCGAGGCTCTTCGTTTCGTTTAGTGATTCAACTTCGAAACGTTTTCGTCGCTCGAGCAATCGTTATCGCCGATTGTTTGTGCAAGGTATGAACAAGACAGTTGAAACAAGTGTTCGGGAAGAGGCGCCGACGATCGATGGCAACATATTGAAGGAGGTATTCGACGCTTCATCCGAGGATCATGAAGTCGAGCAGTTCTTCGAGAGAATTCCCGGCTTCTGCAACTCAACCCTAAATGTGGTCCAAAATCCTCGGGCCAATCTGATTGGTTTGGGCAGAGAAAGGCTCTCCTTCGCTCTGTCGGCGTTCCTGGATCGTACTTGGTCATCCACATTGGTCTCCGAGTCGGACAAATTACGACGTCTTGTCCTCTGCGTGAAGGTTATCGATGTAGCACAACTTCATGGTGCAGCTCTGGAGATCCTCAGGGACGTATTTCCATCAGATCGGCATAACGTACTGCGGTCCGTTGAAATGGGACGATCCCTGAGAAGCAGAGGGAATACGGGCGGACAGGAGGTTGGATTGTGCGCGCAAAGCATCGTTGCCGGCATCATTGCGAATGCACAGCGGAACGACGACCGCTCGATGGCGCTCGCTGTGGACCAATTGGGCAAATCGGAACATGTCATTCGATCCTACCGCAGCAACGACTGGAGTAACGTTCTCCTTGCCAACCTGATATGCATCACTCGTCAGATCTTGAATCACGCTTTCACGGACAATCGGGAAATGGCCATCGCGGCAGCGCGCATCGTTCTACCCTCACTGTCCAAGTTTTATGCTGGATATCCTCCTTCCGATTTGCAACATGAATTTTGCGACTTGTGGAACGACATCGTCTCATTCGTGCAAAAGAGTTCTCCGGTTCCTATCGATATTCTCATTGGGATCCGCAAGATTTACATCAATTTGCATGAATACACGGATGCTACCCCGACAGCGTTTTCCGATTCCACCAGTGACGAGGACAACATTCTTCGCCAACCATCTTCTTATCCTTGCTGCAACCTTCCGGAACATGGTTTCGAAGCTGACAAGGATACCGATGGTAAAAAAGGGGAGCCCGTCGATCTCACTGCCACGACACAGTATCCCAGGCTTAGTGCTAGGGGCATAGGCAAGCAGCTACTCACTGCGGAGTCGTAGGGTATGCGGGACGAGTAAGACCCGAATGTTCTTGTACAACTCGCAGTGAATGGTTATTGTATTTTTTTGATGTTTGCTTTTCTCCGCACTCTTTCAGAGTTCGGCGTTTCCTTGATTCTTTGGAAAGTGGTCATGTTTCTTGCTACAAGCAATTCCCCCATATTACCCACCGCGGTCTCATACCTTCGCCATGTGATAAAGATTTCCGTTATCGCCTCCCTGCCCCCGATATATCTCGGCTTCGTTATATGTGGGCCATTTCCATGAAACCCGTCGTGCATCAATCGGCATACTAAACAGGGGACTCGCCAAACTTGTGAGTTATATTTTTTCGAGCAATAGTCCACTTTGTAACTTTCGCCCATCCGGGTTTAATCTTGTGAAAGGGCATCGCTACCTATTTGCTTCTCTGTCCACGACTACAGTGCTTATAATTCGCACACGCGAACAACGACTCCATCGAGAACGCAGAGAAAACACGCAGAAGTTCTTCATGAAGGAATATCAGTTTTAGGTATTCATATTCCAAGAGAACTTCACGTGCGCTGTGTTGAGACGGACCGGAGTACCGGGGTCACAGACACCGGACACGCGGACGTTAGATCCGGGTGGCACGTACTAGCCACGATTAGATAACAATGTAAATAGCGTACTATATTGATTAATCACAGTCTTTCTACCTCACCTAGGCTATGTACAATACGATCTTTGCTCTTTTACCTTACAACTAGCCTGGATACCATTGTTACGCTCTTCTGGATATGCCACACTCGTTTACAGTATTTAAGGACTCGTTTTTACGCCTTATCACTTCAGTTTCGACCATCTAAACTGAAGTGAGTATCTCTATTATATCATATTACTATACTTAGCTGACGCGTACATAAGCGCTTATCGCTATCTATTAGGTGAATATGATTATAGTTTCGACCATCTAAACTGAACGCTTATCGCTATCTATTAGCGTGATCTCATCTTATCTCATCACACGCGCTGCTGTTTTATCACGCTGGAGGGGTATCATGATCACAATGTCCCGCCACGGCTCGAGTGGGGTATTATGTACAGTATGTATTTAGGCTGGGAAACTTTCTACCTCTATCTTGTCTCCTCTATTCTAGTGCGGACATTACAAATCTCCCACTGAGTTTCTTTACATTTCGTGGGCTGGATTTTTGTACTCTTTACATTTTCCGGATGAACTGACTGGTGTCAAGCGACATCAAGTTTCTCGAGGCGCGATTTGTGTGTAATCAACACTGCTGTCATGTGGGTCATGGTCGAGGTCAAAGAGTCGTGTCTGGCGGTAATCCTGTCCCCATCTATCGGAAACTGGCAAAATTGGTTATGCTTGGTTCATGCCTTTCCATTACCCCACGTGAGAGGACAGTACACACAGAAGCGTCATGGCAGTTATACCCTCGTTGACGTAAGCGACGTAAAAGGCGATTGACTACTTCCCACGAACACGTGATATCAAGACCTGGCCTCCCGTTTGCAACACCTCGGTGGCCCAGCGCCCAACCATTAACCACTTACTGTACCACTCCCCAGAACTGATACCCTTCAATGGCTCAACACGAACACCGGTCCCTCAACATAACTGGGATGAACCGCTCAACCCTAGATCCCGCCCCCGACCGCCCTCTGATGACACAAAACGAGTCAGAATTCGCCGATAGCTCGGGGCCTCTCTTCTTCATGTATCGGAAGATGGCAGAGGAGGAGGATAACACAATGGCCGAACGCTGGCAAAAGGATGCCGATGGGGTTATTATCTTCGTTAGTCCTCACGTTGACTTCCATTACCACTTCACACATCGAGCCAATTGATATAGACCGGTTTATTTTCCGCCGCCGTTGCGGCATTACTCTCCGTGACAGTCGGGGCCCTCCTTCCCAGCTCACAGGATACTTCCGCATTCTACCTCCAGCAGATTTATCAGTTTCAAGTACTCGGAGACTCCAGCCTTCCTCGCCCCTCGACTCCTGCTAGCCCTCCTCCTTTTACTCCGCCCAACTACGCTGTTTGGGTGAACTCACTCTGGTTTTTGAGCTTGGTTATCAGTCTCACCGGTGCTTTGTTGGCTACACTGCTACAGCAATGGGCGCGTCGATACCTCAAGTCCACTCAGCCTCCACACTCTAGCCCACACGAACGAGCACGGATACGTGAATTTTTTGCCAACGGCGTCGATGAGTTGCGCTTTGCCTGGGCGGTTGAAGCGGTACCCACTCTGATTCACCTCTCCCTGTTCCTCTTCTTTGCCGGTCTTCTTGTATACCTCTTCCATACAAATCACACTGTCTTCATCGCCGTCGTCTGGTGGGTCGCGGTTTCTGCCGCGATCTACCTACTCATCGCATTTATGCCAATCCTCCGCCTTGACAGCCCATACCGTGCACCCCTTTCTTCACCCGTCTGTCGGGCTTCTGCCGCTATATTGTGCATAACCTATGGAATTCTTAGTTCCATGGTTTTCTTCCGGGATACCGCTCAGCAGCGCCTTTATGACAAGAGCAAGCACTATGGAAAATGGGTCTCGCGCGGGGTGAAGAAGATAACCGAGAAGTTTGTTGAGGAATCGTCTACCGAGATCGACGGCCGCGTCCTAAAGTGGACATTCAACTCCCTGGCTGAGGATCACGAATGGGAGAAATTTTTCGAGAAGATTCCAGGCTTTTTTACCTCGAGCGTGGTCAAGGATACCCGACGAATTCTCAATAACTTGGGCGAATGGGAACTTTCGTTGGCTCTGGTTAAATTCCTGCGTCGTACTCGGTCATCCAATCTGATTTCCGAACCTGACAAAAAGCGGCGATTCGTCATGTGCGTGAAGGCTGTTGATGCCGCACGCCTTCATCATGCAACTTGGTGGATCCATAACGACATTTCTCAAGGGGACTGGTATGGAACACCGCGATCCGTCGAATTGGGTCTTCTACTGAGAAGACGGGAAAAAGGGAGCAACCAGGAGACTGGCCTATTCGCACAAAGCATCGTTGCCCAGATCATCGCGGACGTGCAAGGAAGCGACGATCGTTGGGTTGCGCTTGCTAAGGATCAATTGGGCAATGCCTTACCACGTTACTTGCAACATGGAAATGACAGCGTGTTACTTGCCAATTTCATCCATATCACACGCGAAATCTTTGGTTTTTCTTCCGGGGACAACTTGGATATGGCCAACAGAATATCGGATTTCGCCCTAGAATCACTCTATAGATTCGATGCACGAAGGGCGCTTCCTGAGCTGCAGCGAGACTTCTGTGCCCTGTGGAACAAAATAGTTTCAGATGTACAGAGCCACACTGATCGGCCAAGTGCTATTTGGATCCTTGTCAGCATCCGTCACCTTTACGTCGCTTTACATCAAAGCACCGCCTGCGCTCCGACAGCATTTTCCGCAGCTACTCCTGGTTACGAGCTCATTCTACAAACTCCATCCTCATATCCTTTGTGCCGGCTCGAACACCATCAACCCCATGAGGGCGACTGCTCAGAAACAGGACCCGCTTACCATGCCCCCATGCCGAATCCAACTGATGATATACACCCGTCGTTATCCGGCGACGCTCTTGACCCGTTGGTACAGCCAAACCCAGTCGTTGAGTCATCTCACCCTGTTATTCTTGGTATCAATATTGAAGCTCCGCAGGACATAGCACCCGACGGGACAACGCAAGGAGCTACTAACACCCTGGATCCGGCCAACCTCCTTCAATCTTCCCTTATTAACGGCGGCTCTGATGTATCACCCAACGAGGAAGGATCGTCTTCTATGCCTGAACCAAGCCTCATGCTCAGTGGGGCCCTCCATTCACTCACTAACCCGTCTGTGGACCCGTCCACCCTTATTCTTCAAGGACTAGCATCCCCCCCTACAGCTACCCCTTTCTCACACATTGCTCAGGTGCCCTCATCCTCGAATCTTGATGTCTCTACTAGCATCTCGTAGGTGGCTTTAGGTGGCTTCAGAATCCCACGTGGTCTCCACGTGATCTAGACTCGTGGGTTGGTATTACGTAAAATATTTTATCGCATCATGGAGGTGCTGATTCTACCCGTAGGCTGTGCCGACGACTGGGGCAGTTCTCGAATACATACGAATTTTTTGTGTACTTGCCCCTTCGAACGAGGACATTTCTTATTATACTGTGATACTGATCGACGTCTCTGTTTACATTTATTTGGAACCCGGTTCTCGTTCTCTGCATTATACCTAGATTTATTTTAGATCTGATCGATCTGATCTATCACTACTAGTCGTTGGGGTGTATGGTAAATCTTATAATGCAGGCGCAAGATTTGCGGAAGAATGCGGAGCGTGCTTCAGAACGCTCACATAACAGGCTGAGTATGCCAGCTAAATGCGTATCTAGTACGCGTGAGAGACATCAGTAGAAAAGTTGTAATACACTCACAGTAGGTTTCCGCCTGTTCCCTTGTTTCGCTTTTTTGACTTGTCACCAGTTCTTTTTGCAAGAAAGTTGAAAAGCGACCTATATAATTCCTAGTTAAGTTATGTTGACAAAAATTCGCGGCAATTATCGCTTTTTGTCACTTTTCCAACTTTTTGTGTACTGTACTGTACAGTTCTTCTACTTGAAAATACCTAGCCTATAGGCAGCTTCTTTCAACTTTGTACTTTCTCGCTTTTTATCGCTTGCACAAATCAAAAAAAAAATCCGGAAACTTCCGATGTCCTTGTATGCTGTTTGGGGTCTGGTCCTTATATCACATGTCCTAGTCGGTCGCCCCTTTATCTACCTGCGGCCGTCGCCACTCCAAACTTCCGCTACTACTTGAAAACTGCGGAAATATGAGGATCCTGCTTGAATGGGGGAGGCTGTCCACATTGTGCGACGTGTCATGTTACTCATGTAACTTGACTCCCGCAGCTCGACTATTGCATTCGGAAGTTCACTGAATAGACGGGGACAAATTATTCTGTAATCTGCATTAGTTGAGCAAGGGGATGGTGGATTTTATGATAAGGGAAAGTACGGATGACTGCACGCGCTTGGAGCATAATAAATCTTATTAATCAGGCGCAAGATTTGAGGAAGAATGCTAAGTGTGCGTCAATGGTTCACATAACAAGCTGAGGATGCCAACTTAAATGCCACTATAATTCGGGTCTACGCGTGAGAGATATCAATGATAGGGCTGTGGTACACCCCAAGTAGGTTGCCGCTCGTCTATTTGGACTGGTGTGTCCCATTAACTCTCCCCTTCAGATGGCGCCCTCCTTCCCGGCGTTCCCGCATTGATTTTACTTTTTTTTGGTGACCAGCCTATGGGAATTTCTACCTCTTTTGCTATAACTGCAGTAGTATAGCAGGAACAAGTCCGGGTCAAGCAGTTGGGCAGCAGAGACAGAAACCGGCAAAAAGTTCGTGGCTGTCAGCCACACAGCTTTCTCAGCCACGGGCCGAGAAAGCTGTGCAGGATGAGATATGCCATGTTAGCTACTGTAAGTGGCACTTGTGCTGCGCCCGCCGCACACGGCGCTGGGCGAAGCGCGAGATGATGCGGATGCACACTGGCACGGCATGCGCTGCGCGAAGTCCATGCCGTGCTGGGGGCAAAGGGCGAGTCTTTGCAGGGGCGGAGCTCATGCACTGGTCGACGAGATCGACATTCATCCTGAGCCTGAGAGGAATTTGTGATTCTTGGAGTATGATGCATGATGAGGAGTGACCTTGATATAACAAGAGTAGGAGAGAGCATCGGCATGCTTCGGGAATCCATCTACGCCGCAATAATTCCTTTCTGAGTTCAGTATGGCAATTTGGCCAAATTAGTTGATATGGACGAATGAAGCGACCTAGGATAAGACTTGGCAGGAATAATCCGGGTGTGATGGAGTCTCAAAATTCAGATCCGATGCAAGATCTTCTCATCCGCGGCAAGATCTGCAACCTTCGTGATAGTTCAGATTTGTTTTCACGGATCGTCCACCACCCTCGGCTTCGTATCTCCCTTTTCCTTCACTTCATCTCCTTCTTCATGTGAAGGTGGGCATAAGACTCAGGCTAACGTCGCCGACGTGACTGACCCTTCATGATGTCAAGCGCCTATGCTATATGATATATTGATGACAAAGAAGTCACATGGCGTTCACTTCCGGGTTGACCATCTCCTTTGGGGTACTTAGTATGTCCCGCTCCCTTTATCTCATTGGGGTTCGGGGATCGAAATCCCGGAGAATCGAAGTCGGTCAGTAAAGCTTCTGATTGTGGCTGTATGGGTCAAAGGTCAGGACTTCTCGCATTCATATATATAGATAGACGGTCCTAAGATGGAGTGTTTGACGGGGCCTTTCAATCTGCTTTTGCACTCCATAACACCGCGACCATTCTGGTCTACTCATTTCTTGAATGCCCTCTGGACTTCAATCCATCATCATCACCGCGGATCAGAGTGGGGGGATAGTACCACCAGTTTTTCCTGCGCCCCTTCCTCCCCCTACCAGCTCGTCTCAGACTGAACAAACTCAAGAAGCACAGCATGAATTTACTGATAGCTCAGGGCCATTTTTCTCCATGTATAGGGAAATGACAGAGGAGGAAGACAATAAGGTGGCAGAACGCTGGCAAAAAGATGCGGAGGGAATCCTCATCTTCGTGAGTCCTAATCGTTTTCCGTGCAACGTCAGGAATATTAACCTTAGTATAGACTGGTTTGTTTTCTGCCGCCGTTGCAGCATTGCTCGCGGTAACAGTCGCGAGCCTCCAACCAAGCTCCCAGGATACGTCAGCATTCTATCTCCAGAATATCTATCAGATTCAAATTCTCATTGGTTCTGGCGTATCTCCTCCAACCACACTAGTTAAACCATCCCCATTCTTTCCACAGACATACGCCATTTGGGTCAATTTACTCTGGTTCTTGAGCTTGGTTATCAGCTTGACCTGTGCTATGCTGGCAATATTGATACAACAATGGGCACGTCGGTATCTCAGGATAACGCAGCCATCATTGTGTAGTGCACACCTCCGAGCACGGATGCGTGAATTCTTTGCCCACGGTGTCGATAAGCTGCGCCTCCCTTGGGTGGTTGAAGCGCTACCCACCTTGATACACATTTCCCTATACCTCTTCTTTGTCGGCCTTCTGGTATACCTCTTCAACATTAATATCACCATTTTTTACGCCGTAGCTGTATGGGTCGGCGTTTCTGCAGGGACATACTTAGTCATCACCATCATGCCTATTTTCTGGCTGGAGAGCCCCTACTACACGCCGATCACATTATTTATGGGCGGATTACGGCGTATGGAGGAGTTTGCCGAGAGAACTGTTCGGCGATGGTCGCCAGAGATTGACGGCCGTGTCCTGAGGCGGATATTCGATTCCCTAGCCGAGGATAACAGACTTGATCGGTTTTTTCAGCGTATCCTTGGTTTCTGTAACTCGAATGTGGTCGAGGATCCTCAACGCGTCCTCAATGCTCTGGGAAAGTGGAAGTTGTCCTCGACTTTGGAGCTATTCTTAGAGCGCACCTGGTCGTCTAATTTGGTTTCCGAATCGGACAAAAGACGTCGGTTCGTCACGTGTATGGAGGTAGCCGATGCCGCGCGCCTTTTCATTGCGGCTTGGAAAATCATGGTTTTCGGATTCATCAAAGACCGTCCTGGCGAGCTGCGATCCGTCGAAGTGGGACGATCACTGAGAAGGCTGGACAACAGAGGCCATCAAGGGATTGGCTTATGTACTCAAATCTTTGTTTCCTACATCATCGCCACGGTGCAGAATCGCGACGACAGTTGGATCGCGCTCGCTACGGACCAATTAGGCATTGACGTTCCACGCTACATCGAACGCGGCTACGATAGCATTTTGCTCGCCAACTTGATCTATATCACTCGGGAAATCCAGGGCAATCATGAGTTTCAGATAAATCGTAAAATCCAAAGCAGTCATTTCGAGTCCCACCATCGCCCTCGCAGTATGTCCTTCAGTCAAGCGGTGCCTGTGCCCACCACGACGTCAAGTGACTCGGATTCGTCGGAGGGTACAGGTTCTATCCCTCATGGTATGTCCGTGGTCCATCCGGCACTTCTTCCTCCCTCGATGTCCAGACCGAGCCACCGTCACGGTGTAGGGTCTATCCCTCCTCACATGTCTCACCATGGGCCACCCGGGATGTCCGCCCTTCCCGTGGGTTCTATGCCTCACTACCATCCAGACACCTCGCTGTTCGGCCTGCCAACGGACGTGTATAATGCGGTGTCGCGCTTCATCCTACCATTACTTTCTAAATTCGACATTCAAAATACTCTTCCTGAATTGCAGCACGAATTTTGTGTCTTGTGGAATCAAATCGTCCTGGAGGTGAGACACCGTGGGGTTGATAGCCATCATATTCATATCCTCATCGGCCTCCGCCATATTTATATCAATTTGCATCGAGCTACTCATGCCGCCCCAACAGCGTTCTCAGCGCTCACTACCGATGACGATTACATCCTGCGCCACCCATTTTCTTATCCTTTATGCGACCTCTCACACCACCAGCCCCGCACCCACATGCACGAGAATGTCTACGGTACTATGAGAACTAGTGGTCACCGTCCTGCCCGTCGTAACGCCATTGTCACCTTTGCCACACCCACGCAAATTGCAGCCCGCATACACCCAAGGGCCGAGTTTCCATCTGCTCCTGTATCTGACTCGACAATTCTGGCCAGACCAGTGACGGCTGTTCCGTCATCAATCCTCGGCACTAGTGTGGGACCGCAGGCGCTCGAGGTGGATGGGTACGGGATGTACGCGGGACTACTGTATTACTCGGCACACAGCATTTTGTATCAGGATATGCTGTACCCAACGGCATTGCATTTGTTCGGCGCGCTTCAGTTTATCGACCACAGGCCCGACCTGGCGGAGCGTATCAGACAGTGTGAGAGCGTTGAAGATGTCATGATGATCACTGCAGAGCAGATCAACATTGTGCGGCAAGATTGGGGGTATGTCGCCCTCGCAAAAGTGAGTAAAATTTTTGTAATCGCACGTGTGTTTGCAGGGGGTTTGGACATAGGCTGACAGACGATTAGATGGACGAGGTGTTGTACCACAAGTTCCGCCAGCATGGAAACCTTCACGCATTACTCCTCAGCACGTACCCTGCCGAGCTTGTCTATGTCAACTCGGGCGACCCGTTCTGGGGAGATGGTGGAGGCACCGGCATGAACGAGCTCGGAAAGTCTCTTGTGCGTGTGCGCCAGGGACTGCGGACTGAAGGGGGGATATGATATCCTGACTTTCCACAAGTACTATACGATCTTAAGCGCTTGAGCAATTTTGAGGGTGTGAGGGGTAGATGGTGTGAGGGGTACCCCAGTACCCCTGTTGAGTGGGGGTAGCCGATAGTATACGTGCCTTTTTCGTTTTCACCCTCTCCTGTCTCGCAGGCGGATCCGAGTGCCGAGTGAATTGAACCTTCTTTAAAGTACCTTCTGGTTATCGTTTCCTCTTCCCTCACATCTTCCTTCACACACAAATCCCAATAATCGAGCTACAAGAAGTCGAGACTGCACAAGTTCAAAGTGACACGGTGATTGCACCCTTGGTGTAACCCCCACTGGGGCGAGCGGAGGCTCGCAAATTTGGACGTTGGCAGCTTGCAGCATAAATATTTCGAGGTATGCGCAAACCATATCGCAGTCATTTCTGTGGACAGTCGCATACGAAGATAGGAAGCACGCCAGGAAAACCAGAGGAGGGTAAGAGGTACCACCTAGCTGAAGGGCACCAATAACTAGGAACGAGACGGCCAAACACACGCCGTCCATGATGGTCAACGTGGTTCGTGGGATGTCATAGAAATACTGCGAGAGCGTTGTGAGAAAATGAAACCTATTTGTCGCCTTTTCTTTGATTCTACACACCGCCGTGTGATTATGTGATGGCACTGATGGAGTGTTGGTCAAAGAAGATGTGCACAAGAATTTGAAGAATGAAACCATCATATTATCACTGTAGTAAGTGCCAGAGTGCGCATCAGAGGGCTTTACATAACAAGCTGAGGATCTGTAATTCGGATCCACGCGTGGGTAGGAGACGTGGAAGAAGTTGTGACACACCAGGCTGAGGCTGTCACTCGCGTGTTTAGTATCTCCGAGTCCCCCCGATGCCACCACTTTTGGTCTGGCGGGCCACAGACGTGGCATGCTATTACGTAAGTTTAGTTTACGCAGGTGCTGATTAAGCGCTGATTCTACCTGTGGGGTACATGTGGTAGATTGTACCATCGACTGAGGCAGTTCTCGAATACATACGGATTTTTTCGAGTATTTGCTCCTTCGAACGAACACTTTTTTTTGTCATACTGATACTGATCGACATCTCTGTTTACATTTTCATTCTCGTTCTCAGTTCTCTCCATTATATGCATTATACCTAGATTTAGTCACTACTGTAGGTCTGATTTATTTACTACCATTGTGAGACCTTATTCTTCTCGACTCTCGAGAAATTAGCTGGATGACTACAGGAACTCCGGCACCCCTTTCAAACATGGAGTACCCAGAGCGCTGTATTCTTGCATGCCGTTTACGGTCTGGTCCTTAAATAATTATATCCCGGTCCATAATCATATTGAGGTCATGGACGCTTATTTCTCAACATGGCCGATGTCTATGTGAATGGCTACCGCGATTTTACTCGTCGCCATGTGCGGGACGTTCTTATCACCCGCATGTGTTGATATGACGTTAGAGCTCTGTTAGTACTTGGTTGTCTATATGACACGTCATGATCATGTGGAGACCTGATTCCCGCCACTCGACCATTGCACTCGAAAGTTTATTGAATAGATTACGGAAAGTTATTCCGTATGGGGCGGTGGACACGATGACATGTGTTACGGTGACGAGGGATAAGGGGGAGTTATCAGGAAAGGGCGGAGTTATCGGGCTTAAAATGCCCGCGGGAATCAATTGCTAGTTTAGCATGGACCCATTTGTCAAGATCCGAATTGTACATTACTAAGGCTGCTTCCTAAGCAGCCTTACTAACCATGCCTCTCCATTTTACGCTTTGTAAAGTAGCACCAGCATCAGTAATACGCTTACTGATGTATCGTTCTGATTAGCAAGCAGTAGTTTGACTTGTATTTAAGACGAACTCAAGCAAGACCATAAGTCTTAGCTTTGAGTTCTACCTCGTTCTTCAGAATCACATTCAGGTCTTGCTTCTGGTGTCACCTTTAGGATCACTATCTTAAAGGTAGCACTAATCCCTAGTGTGTGCGCTCAAAGCCGATCTTATCTTATCTTCTTATCATATCTTCTATTCAAGAAGCGTGATCTGATCACCCTTCACTTGTGCATCACCTGACTACATAGATAACGCTTGTTATCTATCTTCTTACCTGTTATCTATCGAACTCGGATCTATACATCAGCGCCTTCCTTGTTATCTCAAGAAGACGTTGTTGTATAAGCACCTAGCAGCCAACTCAGCTAACGGCCCTTGTGAGCCGTAACAACATGGGAAAGTACGGATGGCTCCACTCTTTTGGAGTGCTTGATAAATCTGATAATGAATGCTATGCAGTGCGTGTTTCAGAAGGCTCATATAACAGGCCAGGGGTGCCAGTGCCAATGTAATTCGGGCCTGCGCGTGAGAGACATCAGCGGAAAGGCTGTGGCATACTCCAGATAGGTTGCAGCTGGAGGAGGCCGTGCAGAGGCAAATCAGAGGCAAGCAATTGACAGCAAGGAGAAAAACTGGCGGCGGGAAAGTGTGGAGCTGAGAAAGCTGTGCAGGCTGAAATTAATGAGATATGATGTGCCAGCTGACCACAACCGACCAAAGGAAATGCACTACTAGTGTGGCACCCGCCATGCATGGCGCTGCGCGCGCGCGCGAGAAGACGCCGAAGCACAGAGTGGGCCACAGGCAGTTCATGCTGTGCCCCTGGAACAAGGACAAGTCTGAGCAGGAAAAGAACTTCTACACTTGTAGACGAGATCGATATTTATCCGGAGAGGGATTTCTGGCAGCAGTTGCGCATCTTTGGAAGTTTCTAGCAGCTCGTGGGGCATGCTGGTGGTTGGCCTTGATAGTTGATAAATGTGGGGGAGAGCATCGGCATGCTCCAGGAATCAGGAATCCATCTACTCCCCATCGCAATAAATCCTCTCTGAGTTCAGTAAGACAATTTTGGCCAAATTGGTTGATGTACGAATAGGGAAACCAAGAATAGCAAGACACGGCACAGGAACAACTTGAACTCGGCTTCCCGAGTACAGAATTCACCAGCAGATCCAATACAAGATATGCTCTATATGCTCATTCGCGAACAGAGGACAGATTTGCAACTTTCGTGATGTTTTAGATTCGTTTTCTTGCCTTTCACTCCAACCTCCTCTTTCCATGGGAAAGCGAGAAATGAAACTAATGGCAGTTCTGGTTGTATAGATGACAAAGAGGTGGCGGGTGGCGGGCGGCGGTGCACGGCGTAGGTCAAAACCGTGTGCCCTGGGAATCAATAACACCACGACTATCGTATGGGTGGGTACGCACCGCTTTCCTTTACATTGTGGGTGTTTTGAGATAGAAAACCAGATAGCCTCATAATCGCATACGGCAAGCAGCCTCTACGTAGTCGTATGATTGTGTCCCTGTCAGGGATGATCCGGACGATGGCCCAGGAATTGAAGTCGATCTGCCTTATCTTCCTACTGTGGCTGTACAGATCCAAAGCGAGGTCCTCTTGATAAATTGCCAGTGTCTGACGGGGACCTCTCATTCTCTTCTTACCCTCCATAGCGCCACACATTTCTTCAAATGCCTGAAGGAGATCAATACGTCACCATAACTGCGGGGCCGAGTAGAGGAGAAATAGCTGCGAAATTCCCTCGGCCCCCTCCTCCCCTCACCAACTCGTCTCAGACAGCTAAGCTAGTAAAGGATCAAGAACCACAGCATGAATTTGCTGATAGTTCGGGGCCCTTCTTCTCCATGTATCGGGAAATGACAGAAGAAGAGGACAATGATCTCGCAGAACGCTGGCAAAAAGATGCTGAGGGTATCCTCATCTTCGTGGGTCCTACAGTATTTACTTTCCACGTGACTTCACGTGTCAGGTTAATCGTTAGTATAGACTGGTTTGTTTTCTGCCGCCGTTGCAGCATTGCTTGCAGTGACAGTCGTGGCCCTCCAGCCAA
>QLPC01004260.1:0-16339 GCA_003314055.1 Lactifluus hygrophoroides | reverse complement strand
AAAACCTGTAGCCGCACTGAAACTGTATAAACGTACGGCGTTTACGTCACGGACCGTCTCTTCCCGCCCACTCCACTGAACGACGGATGTCCATGCTCAGGTAACCACCAGGGGACTGTCGAAACGAGCGCGTGTCCACTTAACATCCTTGCGACAACCAGAACTATCCCTAACTTAGTACTGTGCAGTAGGGAGTATCGGAGATTTTATTAGAACGTGCATAGAAAGAACTCGGTGGCAACCTTGCTAATCGGACATTCCAATGAGTCCTATGTGGGCTCCCCAGATGCGCCCCTTGCTGACCCAAAAATAGTGAAACTGTCACGAACCATGAAACCTCGCCACCATGAACCGGGGGTCACGTGATCGTGGGAAGTATCACGTGACCTATCTGACCCTCTGACTCGGGCACGTGACCGTGAGATACGGCACGTGACCCCTCCGACCCTCCTGCACGTGACCGTGGGATACGGCACGTGATTCCTCCGATCCTCTGACCTCACACGTGACCGTGGGATACGGCACGTGATCGGCTATTCGGTTACCTCCTGTGCCGGACCGGCTGTCCGGCTTTCCTCCTTGTTATCCGAACCGGTCGTTCGGATATTCCCGCTTGGGGATTCCCCAGGGGATTCCCCATTACCGCTCCTCGACGGATATCTCCATCCGGAGATCTCCTCTGGCTCTTCCTTATCCCTGCTCTCTGAACGCCATTGGACGATAACCCCTATGTCTATTCTTGGACTCCGCAGTTCCGCAGTTAAGGTTCCGCAGTTGCTGCGCACTTATTTATAGAATGGTACGACTCGTTTGATTATTCCTATTGGCTCACTCAATAGATCACGGACTTGTGACTTGTTCGTTTATCGCTTGTGTACCTACTTACTGCCTGCCCTAAACCTACGCACGGACCTGCCCCCATGTATATATAAACCCCCCTGAATCGAGGAGCAGTCCTCAGACTGTTCATTTGTCGCTTCCCCCATCATAGCTCCCAGGCTATCCCTCTCATCTGCCTCCCTGGTCATATTAGTGGCCCTCTTGTCCTTCATCCTCTTCGTCGTCGCTGTCGCCTATCGTCACCGCCTCCTCTGTCACCCTCAAGCCCCGGCTCCGCCGCTACTTCTGCACACTCAGTCCCCGCCCCCACGAACAGACGTAATCGAGAGTACGTCTGGTTCGTGACATTAACCACCTCACCAGACACGAACAGACCCTTTTCACCCGAGCCTTCTACCAACTGAAGCCAGAAGAAACCATCAACCCCCAGTACACCATTTTCCATCACTACGACCACAACCATGCCACTTGGTGGCAAGCCATACGACAGGCAGCGTCACAAGCTGCCGAGGATCTCACCAACTCCTGCAGCACCATGTTAGGATCTATGATGGAAGCGATGGGATCCGCATGTTACAATACGATCTGGACTTATCTTTTTCTTTTTCTGACTGTGCACCCTCCCATCCATCTGACCTATGACGTACCCCACTTGCCGCACAGCCTTCCTCATCATCCTGACATCATCGACTCCACTATGATTCATTACTTACTAAGGAGCCCCATGATAACATCATTTGACTCCACTACGCTCCGATGACTTCATTGTACTTGTAGCTATATAAGACTTGCAGTAGACCACCTTGTACTGCAGATTAGTCCTTCTCAATAAACAGGACTTGTAACTCGAACTCCTTTACTGGGTGCCTGCATTCCAGTCCCTCCCTCTTATCTTGTGAACCACCCGAACTCTTGCTCTTAACTTGAGCACCGAACGACACCTTGCCTCTGTCAACCACCGAAGTACAAGTTGTACAGAAGGGAACGTCCTACCCTAACATAAGGACTAATCTCCACTCTGGCAGAAGCAAGTAGCAGTCGTGCCAAAGGAAAAGGAAGACAACGACTACCTAGCGTACCAGGACAATTTGACGTACCCGACGGACCGCAGTACCCCAAAGATTTCTTCAACGTAAAAAGAAGAACTAAGAACGACCTCGACCAAACCTTTCGAGGACCAAATGTCTTTTGGAGACAAGACAATCAAGGCTGGGGATATTGGATCTTCCCACCCGGACGTAAAGCCCTACCTGTCGAATACTCAGACCACAAGTGGTACCCACTCTACTTCATCAACGGATCACTGTGCACATCCAAACGACTGGTATTCACCAGAGAACATGAACAAGAATTAGAACTAGGACATATCTCCGAAGGAGAGGAACTCACATCCGACACAACTGAGGAAGCAGAACCTATCGCAGTTGATGCACCAGAAGAACTCCTCGAGTACCCTGACCCACTACCAGAACCAACCCTGATCCCATTACCACCAGACGTCCTCATCGAACAAATACCAACAGGAACCCAGACACCCCAACAAAACATCGACACAGTCATGGCACAAGTAGTAGCCCAAGGAGTGCAGAACCTAGCCACCCAAAACCTGGCACAAGCACAAGCAGCCGCAAATGCAACAGCGGCTCAACTGCAACAGCAACAGAACATCCAACAACAACATCAGCAACAAGTGCAACAACAACAGCAACAAGGAGGACAGGGTAACCAAAACCCGGCCCCTTTTAGAACAGGACCGCTCATTGGAGCCGCCCCCACTACCTTTGATGGAAATCGAAAAGACTCCCTGGCATTCATCAGGGAAATAAAACTCCTCTTCGCCCTGAACACAGGAAACTACATAGCCAGCACCCCTCTCCAACAAGTCCTCTATGTACTCACGTACATGAAAGGGAAGGCAGTTGAAGCCTTCACCCAAGAAATCTACGACTGGATTGACACCCTTACCGCACCAGACGACCCAATAACGGGACACGTTCAAAGACCCATTGATGACACCGCTTGGTGGACCGAGTTCCTCCAGAAATTTACGATAACCTTCACCGACACGGGAGCCAGACAATTTGCCGCCGAACAACTCCATGACCTCCACATGGAGTCAGGAAAGTTGGACGAATATATATCAAAGTTCAAAACTTTGGCACACGATGCAGGATACGGCTTAAATGAACAAGAAACCCTGGATCTATTTATAAACGGACTCCCGTGGTCAATGGTGCAACATGTCGTCACTATGGACGCGCCCACCGATTGGAACACATGGATGACGGCCGTTCAAAACCAGAACAATGTATGGCATCGCCTGAGGGCGTTACGCCCCGAATGGAAAAGGAAGTGGTCCCCAAAGGGGAAAACCTTCCAAGGGAAAACAGAAAATCAATGGCGTCAAGGCCTGGGACTACAAGGACGCCAACAAGGAAATCAAAAACGCTCCAACAACCAAGTCGTCCCCATGGATGTTGACCGAATCAATGCCGCTCTCACAGACGAAGAGAAGGAACGAAGATTCAAAGCGGGAGAATGTTTCCGCTGCGCGAAGAAAGGACACGTCTCCCGAAACTGTCCTACCAAACCAAAGAAACCATACACCAAACCAGCAACCATCAGAACCGCTAAAATAGAAGAAGCGGAAGAACAGGAAGAAGAAGAGGTACAGAGCAACGAGGAAACAGTTGTCTCGGGACCGTCGGAAATCATTGGTATGATTAATAACATGTCGAACGAAGAGAAGGAAGAGTTTTTGGCACAAGCCTTTGCTCAAGGGGGTTTTTAGGAAGCTCAAACCTCACGGCCTGGGTGCGAGCGCTTCGAGTAAATGCTGTATTTGTATCGAGACGAAATTCAATGAAAGTACCAACTTCTCTACAATCAGCATGCTCGACGGCCGAAGAAGAAACCCTCCTAGATTCAGGAGCAACTGCAAATTTCATGGACCACCGAACAGTAAAACGACTCGGGTTCAAACCCCTTCGACTCCCTCTCCCAAAACCAGTCAAGAACGTAGACGGGACCAAGAACCAGTCCGGACTCATCAAATATTTTATGGATCTACATGTGACCGTGGGACCAAAAACCCATATCGAAACATTCTACATCACCAACTTGGGGAACGACTGACACATCCTGGGATACCCTTGGTTCCACAACTTCAATCCAAAAATCGACTGGCAAAAAGGGAAATTACAAGGGGAACCTATCAAAATCGAACAAAGAGGACCAACCGACAAAGAACAACCACTACGACGATCCAAAGCACCAGAAGCAATTAGGAAGACTACGATAGCAACTGAAATAGCTGTCAAGGAATTCAAAAAGAAAGACAAAAAGACCTGGGATCAGATTGTCCCCAAAGCATACCACGCCTACGCCGATGTTTTTAGCGAAGAAAAGGCCAAGAGATTCCCCCCATCAAGACCTTGGGACCACGCCTGTCACGCTAACCGTGACACGACCCATCAGGGAACGGGCGTAACCCCATGACCGAGATCGTTCCGGTCTATTCTCATATGTTCCAACGTATTCCATCTCGACCCATGTCCTTCCACGACGTTCCAACGTATACTGGTAGCTTCCATAGACCATGTATATAAGCCTACGCATATCATTGAACAAGCCTTAAGCTTGTTCTTCTGTGAATCTATTGGGTTCCTTGAACTAGCTACTAGAACAGTTGAGTCCTCTGGTAGGCAAAAGGACTTCTCATCTCAAAGGCACTGAGCTTGCAAAGAAGCCAGACTTGATACCTCTGATACGAACAAAGACATCGACACGCAGCCACCCGAGGCGTGACATAAGAACAAGTTTACGTTATGATCTTGCGAGATCAACCAAACCGAAACACGCAGGAATGTCGAAAACACCCGCATCCCGAAAAGATTGGCGCATTGTGCGCCTGGGGCAGAATGTTCCCACAGAAGAAGCATTAGGAGTAACAAAGTTACCCTTCAAACTCACACCTGAAACCGAGAACAACGTTCCGATAGACTACCGTACAAACGACAAAGACGAAGCGGTAGTAGTCTATAAAACCTCCGACATTGACGGGGTCCCGTGGAACGGCTACTACACTACCTATAAAGGAGCCAACGTCGCCGTCTCCAATCTCTTCGGAGTATGGTTTGAAATACAGTATCAGACTGGAAAATTTGTCGCGCACCGCGTTGTCCGACTCGGAACGGGTGTGCGCCACTTTCCGATGAAGGGAATCAACTTCAACGCCCTCGTTGAGAGCGGGGAAGGATACACCACAAGGGCCCCTAGCCGCGCACAGAGTCATGCCGAAAGTCGTGCAGAAGATATTGAATATCACGAAGCACCAGAACGAGATGCCCCAATGGCACGATCGTCCCAAACAGAGCGAGGATCGAGAAGGCCTGGGCCACCTCCACGAGGGACCGGTGATGACCCGTTCCAACTCGATGACCTAATCGATGAAGACGAAACACCTACAAAGACCATTAGGCTCGAGGGCATTCCCCCCGACCGATATGATGGCAACCGACGACGTACCATGAAATTCCTCACGCAATTCAAGCGGTACATTCTGATGAACAGAGATGCCACTATCGCAAAAGACCCGTTTAAACGGGCTGCCTTCTTCCTAAGCCTCGTCGAGGGGCCGAAAGTCGAAGGTTGGACAGAATGAAACTACGAGTGGCTCGACCGAGTCGAGTCCGGCAGGGACCTTCTTCCATTCGGAATGACCACATGGGAAGCCCTTGAAGCCGACTTCTGCCGATCCTTCATCGACTACGTGGCCCATGAACAGGCGCGCGAGGACCTGCGAAATCTACGAATGATAGACGGAGCAGTGGACGAATATATAGCCAAATTTCAAGTACTGGCTCACCGCGCTCGGATCGACATCGACGACCCCATGGCCTTGGCCATGTTCGCTCAAGGGCTCCCATCACAAGCAGCAGACGAGTGTATCGACCGCGAAAATCCCGAAAACTTCGAGCAATGGGCCCATGCAGCACAAGTGCAACAGAAAAACTTCTTGCAAAAAAGGGCCATTCATCAGGGAAGGAAGAACGTCTGGGGAGCGCCTCAAACGCCCTGAAACCCCCAGAACTTCTTCTGGCGGCGCTCGAATCAGACGGGAGGCCCCACGAATCCAGCACGACCCAGACTCCCCCCCTGTGACCCAAACACGATGGACACGAGCGCTACGGTCCGAAAAGCCGTGACGGACGCCGAAAAAGAAAAACATCGTAAGGAAGGGCGCTGCTACGAATGCTCGCGCCAGGGCCACATGGCACGGAATTGCCCGGACCGTAAACCACGAATCAAAGCGACCAATTCCCACGATACGTCAGACGCGTCCGAAGACATGCAGAAAGTTCCCACGCCCCCCCAAAGCGTGCAGAACTTGGCAAAAGCCCTAGTCTCCCTGTCTGAGGAAGATAGACAGGAATTTATAAAGTGCATGAGGACAGAAGGAGAAGAAATGGGTTTTCAGGATGCCTGAGTGCTGTGGCTCTCATTCGGGCATGTAGTATGGACTCAATATATGTATCTAGGAACAAATCAATCAAAGCAGCGTTCGTACACTATATTGGAGACCAAAGAGCCACGTCGAAAGCCCTCTACGACACAGGGGCAACAGAAAACTTCGTACACCCGAGGGTCCTACAAGAATATGACCTTCATACTAGGAAGCTGTCGTGACCTAGAAAAGTTACAAACGTCGATGGGACAACAAACGCATTGGGAACAATCACAGACGGAGTCGTCCTCAAGATCAACTACCTTGGAAGAACACAAGCACACGTATTCCTTGTGGCCGACATCGGAGAGGACGACTTCATCCTAGGATATCCCTTTGGCGAGAGCACGCGACTGGACGTTGATTGGGAAAATGGGAGATTAAGAGGGACAGTCTATGCATGGCAAGACATCCTACAACTGCCTGCCAAAATAAAGAAGGCCGAAGGAGACCGCCTCTTCTACCTACCCCTCAAGCGTACGACCACCGTCGCCCAACAACTTGCAGAAAAAGCCATCGACAAAACGAAACGACACTGGAAGGAACTTGTCCCCTCGGTATACCACCAGTACGGAAAAGTATTCGAGGAAGAAGCCTCCGAACGATTCCCCGCGAGACGATGCTGGGACCATGCCATAGAACTCAAACCAGATGCACCCTCTTCACTAAACTGTCGCGTCTACCCATTGTCACCCAAGGAGCAGGAGGCACAATGAGAATTCATCGCCTCTAACAAACGATTGAAAAGAATCCGCCGATCCAAGTCTCCCTACGCCGCCGGATTCTTCTTCGTAAAAAAGAAGGACGGTAAATATCGCCCCATCCAAGACTACCAACCATTGAATAAATGGACCATCCCAAACAAATACCCCTTACCACTCATCACTGACCTCATACAAGAGCTATCTGGAAAAGCCTTGTTTACCAAGTTTGATGTCCGCTGGGGCTACAACAACATCCGAATTCGTGAAGGAGACGAATGGAAGGCCGCGTTCAAAACAAGTGAAGGACTGTTCGAACCCACGGTCATGTTCTTTGGACCCACAAACTCCCCAGCAACTTTCCAGACGATGATGGACGACATCTTCCAGGAGGAGGTCGCCCAAGGATGGCTCCGAATATATATGGATGACATGGTAGTTGCGATGCCGAACGACATGAAGGAACATGAAAAAAAGGTCACCCAGGTGTTGAAGAAACTCCAGGAACACGACCTCTACCTGAAACCAGAGAAATGTTCCTTCTCTCAGAAAGAGATCGAGTACCTCAGTATGATCATCGGGGGAGGGCAAGTAAAGATGAATCCAATCAAAGTCGAAGGAGTCAGGGCCTGGAAGGAACCTACGACGCTCAAAGAACTCCGCGGGTTCCTCGGGTTCTGTAATTTCTACAGAGCGTTCATTTCGAAGTACTCGGACATTGCAAAACCACTGAACGCCCTCACCGGAAAAGGTCAACAGTGGCGCTGGAATGAGGAACATCAAACTGCCTTCGACAGATTGAAATTGGCCTGTACAACATACCCCATCCTCCGCACCCCTGACTGGACATGCCAATTCATACTAGAGACAGACGCATCTGGATTCGCCCTTGCGGCAGTGATCGGACAAGAATACGAAGACGGACTACACCCTATCGCATTCTACTCCCGCAGTCTCCTGGATGCCGAACAAAACTACGACATCCACGACCTGGAGTTAGCAGCCATTATTTTCGGCTTTAAGCAGGGGCGTTCCCTATTCCTTGGAGCCAAACATCCAGTCGATGTCCGTACAGACCACCGAAACCTCGAATACTTCAAGATTCCTCAAAAGGTCACCAGTCGTCAAGCCAGATGGATCACTTTCCTACAAGACTTCGACTTTACGATCACACACATCCCCGGCCACATGAACACCATTCCCGATGTCCTCTCCCAACGAAGGGACCTTAACAAGGGGGTGATTCTCAACGACACTCCCCGTGTTCTGCTTCCCGAATCACTTTTCACCCAATCACCTACCCCTCCATACCACCGCTTGGCCAAAATCTACGTCACAGACAACCCGAGTACTCGGCGGAACATCCTGGCCCAACTCCACGACTCACCCACAGGGGGTCACCCCGGAATATCCAACACATGGGACCTCGTAAAACGACACTATGAAGGACCCAGACTCCGACAGTTCGTGGAACAATACGTCAAAGGGTGTGCCATCTGCCAGGAATCCAAATCGAGACCGATCCCCAAAGCCCCTCTCCAATGATTCGACACACATGTCCAAGCGGGACCGTTCCAATATGTATCGATGGACCTGATTACCGACCTACCCCCAGTCGATGGGTATGACTCGGTCCTAACGATAGTCGATCAGGGGTGCACGAAGGCAGCCCGGTTTCTCCCATGCACAAAAGAGATCGACGGACCTGGCATCGCCAAACTATATCTACAAAACTTAGTCCCCTGGTTCAGCTTGCCAAAGCGGATTATCTCCGACAGAGACCCACGGTTCACGTCGAGTTTCTCCACGGCAATGGCGAAAGGGTTAGGGATCCGACAAAATCTGTCCACCGCATTCCACCCAAGGACTGACGGACAGACAGAATGTATGAACACATGGTTGGAACAATACTTGCGACCCTGGACAACCACGCAACCCACGGTCTGGGCACAGATGCTTCCCATTGCAGAGTTCGCGCACAACTCCTGGAGACATGACGTCACAAACGCCACCCCACACGAACTCCTCATGGGCTTCAACCCGCAAGTACATATCGAGTTAATCGATGACCAAGTCCCCGCGGCGCAAGAACGAATGGAACAGATGACGAGAGCACGAGACGAAGCACAGAAACGCCTGGAAAATGCTCACTGATCACGAGGCAAACGACTGCGAGAATTACAGCTAGGAGACAATGTGTGGCTAGAGTTGATCAACCTCAAGGTAAACACGCCTAGAAAACTCTCGCCCAAACGAGTAGGACCCTTCAAGATAACGCAGAAGGTGTCTGACGTGGCCTATCGCCTCGACCTTCCCCCATCCATGAAGATCCACAACGTGTTTCATATCGACCTCTTATCGCCCTATATCGAGACAGACACACACGGGGCGAACTACACGAGGCCACCCCCGGAGGTGGAAGGGGAAGAAGAGTACGAGATTGAAGCGATCCTCAAAGCCAGGAGGCATGGGCGAGGCAAGAAACTTCAATACCTCGTCCATTGGAAGGGCTATCCGCATTCGGACGACTCATGGGTGGATCACAAGGACATGAACGCCCCTGACCTAATCAAAACCTTTTACAAATCAACCCCCACGGGTGGACGACTCGATGTATAAATACAACCCCCTCTGGACAGAAATAAACCATCGCAGAACCCCAATCCTCTTCGACCTCTTCATCCAAAACATGTCTCAACCATCTTCTTGCCCTACCTCTCCATTTGATATCGACACGCAAGTAGCGCGTCGATCCCACCGCCAAGACCTAGCCAATGCCGCCGAACATGCCGCTATGATCGCCATCAATGCAGATGCGCACGGTTGGGACCTCCCCAACACCATCCGAAACCACCGAAACCACCCCCTGACGCCCGGGTCCCTCAGAAGGCTGGAAGAGGCGGCACGCCTCTTGATGGAACACCTAGCCGAGCAAGAAGAGGAACCCGTCCTCGTTCCAGACCCCACATACATTCCCATTCCCCCGCGAGAGGCCATCCTCCTCCTCGATGAAAACGAAAACGTCCTCGATAACAACTTGTTGTCTTACCCACTGCGCTCCCCCCTCCCTCGATACCCAGGCGGCGAGACCGACTATACCTGGCCGACCAGGAATGAAGCCACCGACCTTCCTCTCCCACCTTCACCGACCCCCTCCCCCGTGTCGAGCATAACTTCTACGATAGAACTAACGGCTCCAGCTGCTCGAGGAGACGTGGAAGAGACAGACGCCAATGACGGTTGGCAACTTAACTATGCGGAAGGACAAGGTGCCCTGTACCCCTTCTTTATCCCGGACGACGAAGGTTCGGTCATCACAGCCCCCCTTATCCAGTATCAACTTGACGCTCGACCTTTCCCTATGATCCATGCCACACAACGCCGAGGCGGGCGAGTCTATACCAAACCACTTAGAGCCCGCACATACCCCTACCCATGACCAACCATGACGCGCAACCAGGAGGCCACCTTCCAAGCCAACCAAGCGTTCACATTCCTGGTGGACCAGGCTTTGGAACTCGAAAACGACCCCTCGCTAGCTGCCGAAGTCGTACAACTGAGAGAGACCCAATACATCGTCAAACAGTCAGCTGAGCAGCTGGCCCAAGGCCTGGCGAAGTACCACACGGATGTTGCCACAATGAACGACAGCCTCAGCCAGCTTGTACGAGCCAACGCCTACGAACGGTTGCTGCCAAAGATCCAGTATGAAGTGCGCCCCAGCGTAGAGTACCCCTGGCGCCGGCTCTGGCGCGCGCGACAAGCCTTCAACGACCCGAACATGGGGATACCCAATTATAGGAATCACTGTTGCCACTTCTGTGGCAAGGGGGGACACCCTGCGTGGACCTGCGGGAGGATCCATCGTTGCCGATGGTGCAAGGAAGAAGGTCACTACGACGACGCCTGTCGTCACCCACATACTCTGTGCCGGGTCAAAGGATGGTGTGTCCCCCCTACCAGTCACCGACACTTCCACCACGCATGCCGCACTCGTCTCCCGCCTCACGCCTAGGACGTTAACAAGGGGGTGATGTCACGCTAACCGTGACACGACCCATCAGGGAACGGGCGTAACCCCGTGACCGAGATCGTTCTGGTCTATTCTCATATGTTCCAACGTATTCCGTCTCGACCCATGTCCTTCCACGACGTTCCAACGTATACTGGTAGCTTCCATAGACCATGTATATAAGCCTACGCATATCATTGAACAAGCCTTAAGCTTGTTCTTCTGTGAATCTATTGGGTTCCTTGAACTAGCTACTAGAACAGTTGAGTCCTCTGGTAGACAAAAGGACTTCTCATCTCAAAGGCACTGAGCTTGCAAAGAAGCCAGACTTGATACCTCTGATACGAACAAAGACATCGACACGCAGCCACCCGAGGCGTGACAACGCCATTCACCTAACACCCGACGCTCCACCCTCCTTAAAAGGAAAACCATACCCAGTAACCCTTGCCGAACAAGACGCTGTAGATGCCTATCTACAACCAGAAATCGAAAAGAAGTATATAGAAGAGTCCAAGTCATCTTATGGACTACCTCTATTCTTTGTCAAGAAAAAGGATGGAACAAAACAACCAGTGGTAAACTACAAACCACTAAATCGGTATACGATCAAAGATCAACAACCCCTCCCCAACCTCACGGACCTCACTCGACGGCTTGCTAAAGCAAGACTATTCACTGCCCTAGACATACGCACAGGATACAACAACATACGAATCAAACTGGGAGACGAATGGAAGGCAGCGTTTGTGACACCAGCCACCCGCACACGACCACCCCAACATTGGCAACCCAGAGTTATGCCATTCGGACTTTGCAACGCACCCGCTACCTTCCAAAAATTCATGAACGAAATCCTCACTAGACAGATAGCGAAAGGAGAAGTCCTTTGCTATTTAGACGATATCTTAATCGCCACTCCAAATGACCTTCAACACCACCAGGAATTAGTCAGAGAAGTCTTGGACGTCATCAGAAAACACGACCTCTACCTCAAAGCAACAAAATGCTTCTTCGAACAAAAGAAAATCACCTACCTTGGACTGGTAATCGAAGAAGGAAAACTACACATGGACCCTGCAAAGGTAGAAGCAGTAAAAGAATGGCCCATCCCCAAAAACCTCCACGAATTACGAGTGTTTATGGGCCTCATAGGATGGCTACATCCCTTCCTCAAGGGGTTCGCCCAAAAGGCTAAACCATTATCGGAACTGACAAAAAAGACAACCCCATATAAATGGACGGAAGAAACACAAAACGCTTTCAACCAGTTGAAAGCCCTGGCCACCGCATACCCTTCCTTAAAACAACCAGACTTTGAACAACCATTCGAAATCGAAACCGATGCGTCAAAAGTCACAATGGGAGCAGTCCTGTTCCAGCGGGACTCCCGCAAGAAACCCCAGGTAGTGGCTTATTACTCAAAAACGTTTAGCAAGGAAGAACAACGATACAATACCTACGACCAAGAACTAATGGCAATAATCTGGGCACTACGAAACTGGCGACACTTCGTGGCCGGAACACGGTACAAGGTCAAGATTTGGTCCGACCATAAAGCCCTCCAAACCTGGAAAGAAAAACAAACCATCTCCAGAAGAGTAGCCAGATATGCCATGGAACTCGAAGAGTACAATATCGAAATCCACCATGTAAAGGGCACCGAAAATAAAAGAGCAGATGCCCTATCAAGACGACCAGATTATGGAGACGACACAAAGGAAGAAGAGATAGTAGTACTCCCCGCATCCCTTTTTGCCAACACCATCCAATCCGATCCACCTTACGACAAACTTCTAGGGGAAATTACTATCGAACAAGCAAGAAATGAAGAATTACTACGCACCTGGATCTCGAAATACGATATCACCAAATACAACTCTCTATACTGGAAAGGTGACGCTATGGTCGTTGTGGGACCCAACGACCTTAAAAAGGGGATAGCACACTTCCACCATGACACACCAACGGTGGGACACCCCGGCATTTCAACAACTTTTGCACTCATTCGACGACTTTACTGGTGGCCCGACATGTACAAATTCATCAAAGAATACGTACAAGGATGCGCAAAGTGCCAAGAAAACAAAGTCAACACCAACAAAATGCCACGACCACTAGTACCAATTACCCCCCAACATTCCCTCCCGTTCGAAACAATAGCCCTCGATTTCATCACCAAACTTCCCAAATCAAACAAATACGATACCATCCTCACAATAACCAACCACGATTGTACCAAGATGACCCTATTCATCCCCTGCAACGAAACTATCGACGGACCAGGAGTAGCTAAGCTATATCTCGATCACGTGTTCAAACACTTCGGCATCCCCCGACGCATCATATCCGACCGAGATCCCCGATTCATATCCTCCTTCATCACCAACCTATGTAAACGATTCAACATCCAACAAAACATCAGCACTGCGTACCACCCGCAAACGGATGGACAATCCGAACGAACAAACCAAAAACTGGAACAATACCTTAGGTTTTGGGTCAACCAACGACAAAACGACTGGGCCAAGTGGCTCCCTTACGCCCAATTTGCCCTAAACACCTGGCCAAGCCACACTACGAAGAAAACCCCATTCGAACTCCTCATGGGATACAACCCCAGAAGCCAGTGGACCCCCAAAATTACCGAGAACCCCACAGTAGAAGAACGGATCACCCTTATGGAGAAACTAGGAAAGAAGCCCATCAAGCCATGATCTGAGCCCAACATCTCATGATCCAAACTCCACGGAAATTCTCACCTTATCAAGAAGGACAACAGGTCTGGCTCAAGGGGACAAACCTTAAAACCACGCACCCAACGGCGAAACTAGCCCCTTGACGTCATGGACCCTTCCAGATCACCAAACGACTCTCCAATGTTACGTACCAATTGAAACTCCCCCCATCATGGAAGATACACGACGTCTTCCATATCTCCCTCCTCACTCCATATAAAGAAACGGTAACCCACGGCCCCAACTACACGAGGCCACCACCTGACCTTATCGACGGACAAGAAGAATACGAAGTGGAAGAGATAAAAGATTCTAGAAGGATTGGACGCCACAAGAAGCTCCAATATCTGATCAAGTGGAAAGGATATCCCAACTCCGACAACACGTGGGAAAACTATGACGACATACATGCCCTAGACCTAATCACAAAGTTCCACAAACAACACCCAACAGCAACAAAGTAAAGTCCTATATATACCCTACGATACTTACGATACGAATCCCATCCCCACCACATGAATAATCAAGCCATTATGCAGACCACCATCGATCCTACCCTCCTTACTATCCCCGCTTCACCTCTTACTTCCCTTGCGGACTCCCCTCCTCCCTCTGTCATTGACGACAACGACACTGATACCATCCGACCCGTCTCTCCTGATTGGGAACCCAAGGGGGAAATGAAACACTGGCCTGTACCCACCATCAAACCAGACAACGACATAAAGAAACAAGTGGAGAAGAAGATTGGACGATACGTCTTTAACCATCTTACCCAACATGAACAAGCCCTATTCACCTGAGCCTTCTATCAATTGAAGCCGGAAGAAATGATCGATCCCTAGTACACCATCTTCCATCACTATGACGACAACTGTGCCACTTGGTGGCAAGTGACATGACAGGCAGCGGCATAGGCTGCCGAAGACCTCACCAACTCCTGTAGCACCATGCTAGGATCCATGATAGAGGCCATGGGGTCCGCAGGTGCAAAACTAAAACATTTCAACCGCATTGAAGAACGCCTAGATACCCACTGGAGAGGACACAATGAAGATGGCACTCTCAACACCCAACACACCCCCAAATGCCTCGCTGTATCCAACTTCCCTCCATTACCACATGCCCAACCATTCACCCGACTACCCTTGCTGACATGCTCCATCTCCCCAGATGAAGAAGGAGAGGTCCCCTATGGTTAGGGTGGTCGAGCAAACGACTGAGCGAAGCGAGGGAGTTTGCGAGGTGTAGAAGAGTACCCAAGGGAGACTGGGCTGGTGAAGGAACACCAACCAACCCAAGTTTCGTCTTATATAGACTCATCAGTCCCGGGAATTTATGAAAACGGTTTACCTATGACGTGCGCCCATGACGTCGAGTGCACGTCATTATGAGGTCGGTATATTCTGGACAAGGACCATATGACGTGTCATAGAAATTTGCAGACCTATTGGATGATTTCTACGTCACTGGTGACTCTGATGACACCCATACCCTTTACCCGGGCGCTAGGGTTACCTCTGGGCGCGCATTGATCACGTGACCAGTGATGTGATGACACCTGTGAGTTGTACCTTAGTCAGGATCTTGTCTATGATGACGAATCAGGTGGAAGGGGTTTATAGGAAGAGACTTATGTGCTTGATCACGGGATCTCACATGACATGTGACGTGGCTGTAATTTTTTAGTGCCCATCACATGACTCAAAGATGACTCATGGCAAGATCATGTGACAGTTTCCCATCACGTGATTGATTACCAGCAGGATATTTGTCATACTTGAGGTTGAGACCCGTGCAGACGCACCCCACGTGACATTTCTATCGGGTTTAGGGTTTAGGGTGGTCGAGCAAACGACCGAGCGAAGCGAGGGAGTTTGCGAGGCGTGGAAGAGTACCCAAGGGAGACTGGGCTGGTGAAGGAACACCAACCGACCCAAGTTTCGTCTTATATAGACTCATCAGTCCCGGGAATTTATGAAAAACGGTTTACCTATGACGCGCGCCCATGACGTCGAGTGCGCGTCATTATGATGTCGGTATATTCTGGACAAGGACCATATGACGTGTCATAGAAATTTCCAGACCATTGAGATCATTTCTACGTCACTGGTGACGATGATGACACCCATACCCTTTACCCGCGCGCCAGGGTTACCGACGCGCGCGCATTGATCACGTGACCAGTCACGTGATGACACCTGTGAGTTGTACCTTAGTCAACATCTTGTCTATGATGACCAATCAGGTGGAAGGGTTTTATAGGAAGAGACTTACGTGCTTGATCACGGGATCTCACATGACATATCACGTGGCTGTAGTTTTTAGCGCCCATCATGTGACTCAAGGATGACTCACAGCAATATCACGTGACAGTTTCCCATCACGTGACTGATTACCAGCAGGATATTTGTCATACTTGAAGTCGAGACCCGTGCAGACCCACCCCACGTGACATTTCTATCAGTTTAGGGTTTAGGGTTTAGGGTTTAGGGTGGTCGAGCAAACGACCGAGCGAAGCGAGGGAGTTTGCGAGGCGTGG
>QLPC01004259.1:5855-25964 GCA_003314055.1 Lactifluus hygrophoroides | reverse complement strand
TTTTTTTTTCGATAGACTCCTTCCGCATGTTTTTCTCCACCCTTTCCAATATTATTGGCGCTATTATTCTAATCTCCATCGTCCTTCCTTGGTTCCTCATCGCTGTGGTCATTGTCCTTGCCCTCTATGCTATGGCCTCTGCTTTCTACCGAGCGAGTGCTCGAGAGATGAAGGTGCGCACTTCACAAGCGCAATACGTTGAAACGCTTAACGAGGGCCACTGCAGCGGCTTGAGGCCATCTTGCGGTCGTCGTTATATTCCCATTTCTCTGAATCTTTAACAGGAATTGCGACTATTCGTGCATATAAAGAGGAAGACCGATTCCTCAGAGAGAATCGAGATCGAATGGACAAAGAGAATAGAGCGTATTGGATGACCTGCTCGAATCAGGTCAGTCTCTCACCCCTTTATCCACAGATGCGTGCGAGATTCGAGCTGAATAACGAACTAGCGATGGCTCGGTATACGGCTTGACTTTCTCGGGACACTCTTGACGCTGACCGTAGCCATGCTCGCGGTCGGCACGCGATTCACCGTCACGCCCGCTCAAACCGGTCTTACGCTTTCGTACATCCTCTCCATTCAACAGGTAAGCATCAAGGCGTCGGCCATCTCTCTATGCGTACTTAGCCAGTTCTTTTCCAGGCTTTCGGTTGGATGATCAGACAACTTTCTGAAGTCGAGAACAACATGAATGCTGTTGAGCGGATCGTCTACTATGCTCGTGACCTCGAACAGGAGCCCCCTCATGAGATCCCGGGAGAAAAGCCCGCTGCTCCTTGGCCAAGCGAAGGGATGCTCGAGATAAAGGATGCAGTGCTGAAGTATCGCCCTGAGCTTCCGCTTGTCTTGAAGGGTCTCAGCATGAGCGTCGAGGGCGGCGAGAAGATAGGCATTGTTGGACGGTCGGTTGCCGTTCTCAGCACTGCAAGAGTTTACTGAGATGTCTACCCTTGTAGAACTGGAGCCGGAAAATCATCTATTATGGTCGCGTTGTTCCGCATCGTCGAACTGGTGTCGGGTTCAATCAGCATCGATGGCGTCGACATTTCCAAGCTTGGGCTCGACGACGTCCGTAAAGCCATCTCGATCATACCACAGGACCCTACGTTATGTACGCAGAATCTTCCATACCTTGCAACGCTAGTATCCTGACGTGTGCTTCAGTCTCCGGGACTCTACGATCCAATCTCGACCCATTCGGACTTCATGACGACGCACGGCTTTGGGATGCTCTCAGGCGTTCATACCTCGTCGAGGAAAATGAACGGATTTCCACCACGAAGGCTGAGGAAGCGGGTGTCGATAGCGAAGACGATCAAGGTGGAACAAGAGCAACGTCGCCAAACGCGCCGCGCTTTACGCTGGACAGTCCCATAGAAGACGAGGGCTCGAATTTGTCCATTGGCCAGCGTTCTCTTGTGTCCCTTGCGCGGGCTTTGGTCAAGGACAGCCAAATCCTCATCCTAGACGAAGCCACTGCGTCGGTCGACTACGAGACGGATCGCAAGATCCAGGAGACGATCGCCACCGAGTTCCAAGACCGCACAATCCTATGCATCGCCCGTACGTCCCCCCTTCCCCCCCTTTTTTTTGACGACTTCCCTCACTGACTTGCCGACTCAATACCTAATCGATCCGTAGATCGGCTCCGCACAATCATCGCATATGATCGTATCTGTGTGATGGATGACGGCGATATTGCCGAGTTTGACACACCCGAAGTTCTCTACGCACACAACGGCATTTTCCGCGGAATGTGCGAGCGTTCGAGTATCACGCTCGAGGACATACGACGCGCACGCAAGGAACGCGAGGTATACGAGGAGATATGACGACACACGATATGCGATTACTTACGAGAATAGCCCTGCCATGGCCAGGGCTGGATGTATCATGAAGCACGACGACCTACCAGATGATAACGATTGATTTACGATTTGTCCACGTTGGGCTTCGATGACGTGTGAGAGCGAGTCACGCGCGTTTGAACGTATTACTGCTCCAAGTTACGCCCTCGACATCGAGTACATTCCTATTTTGGGCAATTCACAATTTCTTTTACAAGGCGGAGGTTCGAAATGGCAGGGTTCCCATAGAGCTGTAATTGTACAGTACTGTATATCCGATCCAATCACCGCGATAAGATAATAAATGTTGCAAATTTAACTCCCCGCAGCAACTAAAGACGTGCGTTTTGGGGCATAGAACGTATCGCTTGCCGTACGCCAAGATCGCCTAGCACATCCTCCGCTGAAGGAAACCTGGATCAGTAAACGTGTGCAAGAATAGAAAGGCTAGACAGCCCTACCTCCTCCGAGAATAGAATCAAACACGATCGTCCGATGATACTAAGAGCATGGGAAAGCCAGTCAGTAGGAACAAATAGCAAATTATGAGATGACGTACATGCTCGATGAAGCGACCCATTCCCGTCTGCGTGATACCGCGCCCTCCGAAGATCTGGACGGCATCTCTTGCGGTATCCTGCGCGCACCGAGTGCTGTACATTTTCAAAAAGGCGATCTGGCCCGCAAGCTTGGTCGCTTGCTCCTTGTACGACTGCAGATCCATCGTAGATTGTCGTCGTCATTAGTGATGCTTGTTTGTTTGAATGGCTATGCCAATGTAGATCGCTCACCATGTTGCACATCTGGTACGTGACGTTCTCGAGCCACGCTTGCAAAGCTTCTGCGCGCGCGATCATCTCGGCCAGTTTGGCGCGGATCACGGCCTGCGAGCTGAGTGGCTTGCCAAACGCCTTTCGCTGCGAGACCCATTTAAGACATTCCTCAGTGATCATGCGTTGCGCGCGTGCGGATGCACAGATCATGACCCAACGTTCATGGTTGAAATTACTCAGAATGACAAAGATTCCACCGCCCTCGGGGCCGAGCGTGTTCTCAACCGGTACTCGGACGTTGTCGAAGGTGATGAGCGCTGTACCTGCAGTCGATGAATAGGAAGTCTTGATGGGCTTGGTGGTGACGCCCTCTTGACGGGGAACAAGGATAACGGTGAGGCCATTCTACTCGGACATGTTAGTCCTAACTTAGCTGCCTGGGTGGACACGGTATCTCGGCTCACCTCGGTTCTGCAGCCAGTTGTGAAGCTAATTTGGATGATCACAGTATGTTCAGAGCAGAGTTTATACCCAATACGTACTAGTCCGCAAAGCTAGAAGGTGTTGAGTTAGCGCATATATCCCGGATCGTTTAGCAACAAGGAACCACTACAAGTACTTACCATCCATTCGTGATCCATTTCTTCTCGCCGTTGATGATCCAGTACCTTCCGTCTTCACTCTTAACTGCGGTGGTTTTCATGCCCAAAACATCACTTCCTGCACGCGCCTCTGAAATGGCAAGACAGATGAACTTCTTGGCTGCAAAAACTTCTGGGATGATCTGGGAACGTGAGGATAAATTTATAATTGGGTGGGAATTAGGAGAGATACCTTGGCCTTGAGATCTGGACTGCCAAAGTTGAGTACCGGTGGTAGGCCAATAACCTTCCCGCCAAGAAGGCCTAGACGCTGGTTGGTCAGAGGCAAAGATTGGCGGATGAACAGCTGTTGGCCTCGTTACCATCGGCGTAGCCTCGCGCCCCAGTCCGTATCATCTCTTGAGTAATGATGAGCTATAGTACCCTCGTTGTAAGGACATAAATGGAAATGCCCTCAGGAAAGATCCACACGTACTTCATGGAAGTAGTCAAACTGGGGGTGCACAACTTGATTGTGAGCCGAAATTCGCCTCCGATAGGGAAAGAACAAGCTTACTTCTTCAGGCTTGACTAGTCCATGAAAGAGCGAAAGTCCTTTGAGGTGCTTTCCGGGACCTAGGCGCATAGCATGGAGGTTCACTTCCCTAACAGACCTCATGAGACGACACCGCAGTCGGCAAAGACATGACCAAAGTGGCCCTTACGCCATCTTATCAAAAACCTCTTGACTCGGCCGCTTTCCGTCAAGCTCTCGCACCTGCGCGTCTGGATAAACCACCTCATCGAAGAACTTGCGGACCACCTTCTGAAACGCCTTGTGATTCTATAACCACCAGCGTCAAGCAAGCAGCCCAACGCCAACGATGAGCGCTCCGAAGAAAAAAAGAAAAGAAAAGAAGCCAGCCGCCCACTAAAGAAAAAGGCGAGCAAGAACGCACCTCGGAATAGTACGGGCTATGGAAGCCCTCGGTGAGGTACGTCGGTTCCGCGTATGGAACGCTGCTAAGCCCGCCCACGAGGCGTCCGGTGATAACGCTCTTCTCGCCCCGGACGACGCCGACCTGAAGACGCGCGTACTGTGGTCGCTCGAGCACCTCGTGCCGGTGCAGGCCATAGAATGCCTCTGTCGCGTCTTGGCCTGCAACGGCGCTGTCGACCAGGACCGCCCGCCCGCCAGGATGCAAACTGGCGAAACGGGAGAGGTCGTACACTTTAGCGTCTATGACGACCCACTGCGAATGAAGAAGAGGACAAGGAGTGAACGTTGGTAAAGTGGGGCGAGAGTGGCTGGGTGCTGACCAGGTCACCATCTTTGTTGTGCTGCAACGTGCAGTAGCTAGTAAACGGACCGCACATTTTTCGGGCTCGCGCAGCAAATACTTACCTGCTGTACCTCCTCTCTGGTGAACTCTTTGAATTCTTTGGACATGATAGCAGTTAATGAGAGAGAATTGGTGATAGTCTCGGAACCGGAAGTCCGAACTCGAAGGTACTGTCACACGTGAATTATATCTATCCACGCTCTCCGGGCAAGTCCTTAGAAAACACCATGACTAGATTTGACGCATTGGCAATATGTGCAGATACTTAGTAAAGTAATATCTAATTTATTTTCACGAAAGTGACCACCATAAGACCAAACCTAATAACGTGAAATGTCGCAGTTCCCGATGGGCGAAGCAGGGGGTTTCGGTTGCATCATGAGCTACGGACGAAAGCGTCAGATGATTCATGTTGGCGGCATAGCGCAAATACGCTCACCGCTATGGTTTGTACGGTCGTATAGATGGTCGCAATGATGCCAAACACACCTAGAGCAATGTCCGCGGCCTTCTGCTTCCAAGTACGCGCGCACGCCTTGTAATGCAACATCGCCGGATAAACGTAACAAAGGGGTACGCTAGAAGGCGTGCAAGCGTCGTCAGTTTTTCGGTATTCATTCTCTACTAGCATTACAACACCTACCAGGCAAAGCTTCCTATAAACGCGACGAACTTGTCAAGATCTTTCGCGCCTATCCAGCTGAGCGCTGTGCAGCCCATGACAACAAGGAACCGGAACATGTTCTTTCGCCACTTGACATTCCAGTCCATCTTGCCGCTCCGGGTAAACAGACCATTCTCCATGATCCGCACGGCTGGGAAGAGCTGCAGAGGCACGGAGAGAAGAATCGCGAGCGAGTATAAGAATTGCACCGCTTGCGTGAGACGTGATGAAGAGTCGAGGTTCACGAGAACGACAGTGTTGATATCGGGTCCGAAGGCGAGATAAGAAAGCGCGCCAGCGCCGCCAAAGAGGACTTGGAAAAAAGGTTTAGGGTAATTCTTCTATCAAGTTCGAACAAAATCTCACCGAGAAGGAAGGCCATGACGGCAGAAAGGACCTTGGGGAACTTGTGTGGTTGACGCATAGAATCGGTGATTGGGATGACCTACGGGATAGATTAAATGTCGTGTCGCAAAAAAGACGTGCTCATGAATACCAGGCCTATACCCTCGAACGAAAAGACTGCGGTGCTGTAAACGAAACATCATGAGACTACCATATCTGTGAGTTTATGCAAACGTTACATACCCAATGAGCAAAGGGAAATCCTTTGGGTTGAACATCTCAACTTTCGCGATGCCACGCTGCGCGATAACCCCGATTTCGCTGCCAAAGATGTAGATAAGACCAGCTAGGATGAATACATCCGCGACAAGGGCCGTTGTGCTAAGCTTGGCTAGATTTCGAATAAGCGCGAGCGGGAGGAAGATAACCAATTGCATGAGAATAAGGTATTGGACCGGGATCAGCGATGTGCAGCGTGAAGCAGCGAGAACGAAGCCTTGCAAATTCTCCGCAACAAAGATCGTGTAGGCAGCAACAAAACCGATTTGCGAGATTGTGATGGAAGTGAGAATAGCATAACGCATCCATGGGCCATAAAGTGTCCCGCCGAGATCTGATGTTCCGTTAAAAATGAAACGACTAGGGCGTGTAGGAGCGCACCTCCGAAGCTCCCTGATACGATGAACTTTGTCTTTACAAGGAGTAAGAATGCGTAGAGGGAAATTGCGGCGATAGCCGAGAGCATCAAAGTGGAAAACAGGAGACCTCCGTTGAGGAAGCTGATATTCGGATAGTTAACAGTTAACTAACGAACAGAGTGGCTTCTGCAGTTGGACTTACGCCTTTCCCAAAAACAAAACACCAGTCCCAATGAACGATTTCAACAACTACATGAAAGAAAAGAAAAGTGTCAGCGTGGTTGAGACAGGCAAAACGTGACATACCATCAAGACGGCTTGACCAACCGTCGCATCTCCATGATGGCTGACACTCGCTCGACGTCGCCTTGAGCGTGAGCGGGAATGTGAGGAAGCACGGGGAAGAAGCGGTGATGTCTCAGAGACGGCCGACTTTGACGGTGGCGCCTCTCCTAGAATCCGCGCTAAGGACTCGGGGGCTCCTTCTTGTCCCGTTTGCAACACAGGCGCCCCCTGCGATCCAGAAGGCTGGCGGTACAGTTGGTCCTCTTCATCCGCCGTCTCCGAACCCTCCTCTTCTTCAATCTCCTCGAGGTCTTCTCCTGCCTAATATATCCTGATAAAATAACGAGAACAAAGGGGATTCGGCCAACCACTCACAAAATGGCCGAAGATGTACAGAAAGTCTATAAAGTTGTTGAGTATGCGAGGTTGCTGTTGTTCCCCATCCTCTCCGGAGGATCCTTGGAGTAGTACGTAATTCCGACGGAACCCACCAGGCTCGTGGATGTGCTCAAATGCTGGGTCGGGGGGCACCCCGGAGCCCGCAAACGACACGGAACGTGGGCGTGTTAGCCGCCTCTGGTCTTGGTGCCACTTGTATATGGGGTGTCTGAGGGAGAGAAGCTTTTAGAATAGATCTCTAGCGAAGTGCATGTATGATACAAATGGCCTCGGTTGACGTACGTTATGTCCGCCCCTGGAGTGTGATACGGCACTGGGAACGCCTCAGAACCTTCCTGATACACTGCACGGGCAAGCTGGGACGAGGAAGGCTGGCGCGACGGAACGCCATCTGAACCTTGACGCTCCTCGCGCGAAACCAGATGTTTGCGGAGCACTTTGACCCTGTCGTCCTCCTGAATACTTTCAACGTCAGAGGTCGGGTCTGACGCATCCTCGAGACCGAGACCGAGACCAATGCCGGTAGGGCGCCGGGCACTGATACCGCTCATAGAAGGCACATGACGGGCACCACCCCCAGTGAACACGAGAGGTTCTGTCGATGTGCTGGAATTGATACGAGGAGTGCCTGCACGGGGAGGGATATTCGGCAACGGTGGTGTGCTAGTGTACTGTGCACGAAGGCTGCGTAGATCCGGGGTGCCAGTGGTAGAATGTGGGGTCCCCACGGGACTCGCGCGTGAGGCGGGGCCTCTGCGACTGCTGGGTGTGCCGACGGCGGCTCCAGTTGTGAAGCGAGGACGAGTGATGTTGACGGGACGAGTTGGACTGGACATGACGGGTGTTAGTTGAGTGACTCGAAGCGTCAGCGCGTCAGCCCTGGGAACCCCGTTAAATGATCCATGACGTTCGATCCGGCCTCTGACGCTGTCTTGGTCTAGATTCGCCATGTCCCTCTATCAAAAAGATCCACCGACATCATCTTTCGCCACAGAATTCGACATTCTAAAGTCGTCACACAAATTCCTACGAGATAACGAAAATTCTGCTGAGCCACATAACGCCTCCTGGAATGAGCGACTCGCTCAGAAATACTATGATAACCTCTTTCGGGAGTTCGCCGTTTGTGACCTCAAACACTACAAATCAGGGAATGTACGCTTATCTACTCGAAATCTCACAACACTCGCACTGACATCTCTTTAGTTTGCCCTCCGTTGGCGGACAGAGGCGGAAGTGCTGTCTGGAGCAGGAGAAACCACGTGTGGCAACACGCGCTGCGAGCATCACACTAACCAGGATGCGGCAGTGAAACTAAGCACTTTGGAACTCCCATTCGCTTACGAGGAGCACGGAGAACCCAAGAGCGCCCTCGTAAAAGTTGTATTGTGCCCGCGGTGCTTGAAGAAACTCATGTGGAAACGTAACAAGGAAAAGGAGAGCCGAACTGCCATGCCGTCAGAGGGACCGATAGAGGGCAGTGATCGCGACGGCGTGACAGGTGAAGTAGACGATAGGGAACGTCCACACCGCCCAAAGGAGAGTAGGGACAACAAAGGCAAGGGTATCGAAGTGGCTGGTTCATCCATCAACCGGCGCAGATCACGTTCTCACTCCCCGAGACACAGAAGAGACAACCACAAGTCCCACCATCGACGGTCAAGATCACCCTGAACATCTGCCGTCCGTTTTCTTTCTATGTGTTTCCTATAACTCTGCGCTGACTTGGAGATCCATCCGCAGTAGAGTACGCCGTCATCATGATGGATGTAGGAACATCTGTAACTGTAGACCCGAGTCAGCAACTGCGACGGCGATATCGTTGGCATTTACCCACGTATTCATCATACACGTGTAAGACCTCCCGCAGTTGTCTCCTAGATATTTCTGCCCGGAACAATATCTCATCATCCGTACACTTGCCATCAAAATATTGGTTGATCCTGCAAACACCTCCATCAACCCTAAATCTTCTGATGCAACTATGGGGAGCGACGTACTGATCAAATCGCCTCACAACGAGTTCGTCCTTTCCCTCGGACATAGCCTGCAGCCACCTGCGCTGCAAAGAAGTCGCGCGTCCGGGATCTGCTAGGAACGATGTCTCGTGATCGTCATCCTCTTCTTCCATCTCGTCACCATTCCTCTGACTCGCTGCCTCTTCCACTGCCTCCGCCTCCTCGTTTCTAATCTCCTCGTCAAACTCAATATCCTCGTCAAGGATCGGTGGGCCGATACCCTCGCCGCTGCTAGCCCTGCCACGCGGCAAACCCGGGTCGCCGCGCATGTACCACGCTGGCGGTGCATCAAACAGCCTGAAGTCCCTTTCGCTTACTCCACTATCTGTGCGTGCTTTATGACCGCGAGTCCGGAACGCGTCCTCTTCTTCCTCCGTGTGCCACCCACTTTCGCGCAACTCTTCCCTCCGGCGGCGTACCATGGCTTTCAATGCAGCGGGTACCACGATGCGCACGCGCAAGTGTAGCGTAACGAGTAGGTCTCGTTGCAGCATCCATCGAACGACGTCGTGAAACACTGGAATCCGGTCCTTTGACTTTACCACCGTCGCATAAAAGTGATTAGACGACGCTCCAGAAATTGTGGTGAGTAACTGCGGCAGTGAAGGGATGGAGGGGTCAAGAAAGGCTTGTCGGAACTCTTTTGCGAGGTCTTTGAGGCTGGACAAGTTATAAGGCTACATAATTAATGCTAGAGAAATCCGAGACGTACGGAGTTTCGATCTTGTAAGGCAACGCAAAGACAGTTTTGAGACCCCGTTGAACCATATCAACAATCTTGGCGCGTCGATGATGCACCAACCATCGTACTATAGGGTATACTTGCGTCTCGAGGTCCCAGTCTAAAAGACTCGCCACATCCATGAGCCTACGTCCCAGAGGTGATCGGCTAAGAATCTGATAAACAAGAATAAGCGAACATACGACAGAGTGACATCAACGGTCTCGAGGAATTTGATCAATTGCTCCGCGAGCAGTTTGTCCTCTTCTCGTACGTTCGTCCCGCGAATCGCCGCATATACGTCCATCCATTCGCGCCCGGGGCCGTCGGGGCCGCTCAACAGCAGCAAGCTCTTCCATGGTTCGAGGGCCGGTAAACGCCATGCGACGCTAAAATCGCGACCCCATGTGCCGATACCATCTCTCGACCCCATCTCGCCGTGTTCTGCAAACTCTTCATCGTCTGTGCTGTGAAGGAGCGTGTCTAGGTGTGGCGGGAGCTGCAGCTCCAAGGGGAGGTTGTGAATCGTAAGATGGGCAAGCGAGCGCGACTTTATAGACTCGTATAGGGTTTTCATGGCCGGTGCGACGGAAGAGACCAACAGTGCCTCGTTCATGTACTCCTCGTATGTCCTAGCTGGAAGAAAGGAGGTGAATGAGTCCGCGGGTATCGAACCAGAGCAAAAATGCGCGAACATTTCGACGCAAAGTCATCCTTGAGCGCGCAGAGAACGTCGCACTCTTTCTCAACAAAGTTTGATAAGACTTGCTCTTGGAACAACACCGCCGTGAGCGTGAATGCGATCTGTTGGTAGATGATATCGAAATACCGGCCGATATTTCCCGAGGCCGAGGATGAGGGATCTGGCACCTCATGCACGAACGCAACGTGGAAGGTTTGCAGCCACGACGACGAAGTCAGCAGCGGACTTTCGCCCCCATTCTCCAACGACGAGTCAAACTCGGCGGCGGACGACGACAAGTCCTCGCTGCTGGACACGCGCCGTTTACGCGCGCCGCGCCCCCGCACGTCCTTCTCCTTCTCCTGCCTGAACCGCCACATGCCGTCCGCGTCCGCGCACACGGGGTGCCCGACAAAGAAGAGGTCGTCGACGGCGAGCGCGAACTTTTGGTGGCACAGTGCGCTCTTTGGGAGGAGCAAGCCCGCGAGGAACTCGGCGGCGTACCCGAACAGTGCACCGTACTCGTCTTGCAGCGGCGCGTCTGCCGGCGCGTCGTCCAGGTCGTATATCGCGCCCCCGCCGCTGCCGCCGCCTTCCTTGGCGGGTGATGCGCGCCCCGAGGGCGTGGAGTGCGATGCTGAGCGCGAGAAGGAGTGAGAGCGGTCCCGCGTGGCGCGTGGACGCTGCCAGATGTATTCCCATTCGTCCCGGTCTGTGCGCTGGGGCGGAGGCGTGTGTCCGTCGTCGAGTACGCCTTCTTTGAAGTTTGCTGAGCGCCAGGGGTTATCATATTGATCGGAGTCGTAGCTGACGCTCGGCCGAGGACGTGCGAGGCGCGGTGAGGCCCGTGGTGATGGTGGCCAACGGCATATGAGGCTGCTTCCGTTAGCGGAAGATGTGACCAACAGAATGGCTAGGAGAGTTTCTGCCATTAGCGTTAGGTCGCAGGGATATACCGTGCTATGGAAGATTTGGGCGTGTCAATGGGTGGGCTCACGAGGACGGCATCTCATCCGTCAGGTGGACAGTGGCACTCTCGTAAAAATACAATTACATAAAGTAATGTACACTGCTAGTGATAACTTATTGTATTTCAATGTATGTTTGTCTGTGACATTGAAGCTTTCCCTTGTGCCGATATTTGGCTTCAATTCTACGTTGTGAGTGTATTGCTTCTTCGATAAACCTTGATGCATACCCGGGAACTAATACGTAACAGGATAGTGAATAATAGTGAATAAACTGTGACCTCCACCGCTTATCAGATAATCTCAACCCTCAATTTGAGAACATGCAACTTTTGAAGCCTGAACAATTTCGTTGTTCTCTGGGCGGCAACCGGAGGATAATTCAGCCGAGTCCGAATCAAGAATGGTGCTTGATGTGCTAGACGATCAGATGATGGGATCATCCTCAAGAGCGTACGTTTTTTGGGCGTGTCCGTGTGTAGCCTATGTTTAGGCAAGCAGATGTCAGCCTCATACGGTTTGGCCCGTAGAGAGGTCGGAAACGGTTAAATTTTCAATTAATTCCGTCGGGGACCACTCGGACAGGTGCGCAGCAAAGTCGGAAACAGGATAGTGGGAGAATAACTTAATTCAAGTGCTGTGATGGATCTAGTTATCTCTTAGCCACCCCTGCAGGGACCGCAATCTTACCTTGAAGGTAATTGTAGAAAAATGAGTCCCTGGGAGCGAGGCAACTTGGCGCTACTCTACACGGTTACTAGTCAGCCTTCTTGAATTCTGGTACACTGTCAGAGGGCTATGGAACGGGGAGTAGGTCCGAAAGTCCTAGATTCTGCAGCATGCACCACGTTTGTCAATACCTAATGGAAGGGCAATACAGTATAGAATTTTTTGGCAACACGAGGACGACAGACAGAATGTCAACTGAGCTCGACGGGGTTTAATAACTTACGTACTGTAAGTTACACAAATGCAAGTTAGCAGTAAAATCGAACACCCGACATGGACGGCCTTATGGAATCTAATCAGATTATTTGAACCCTTGAATCTTATCTGATAGTATGACGTGAATCGCTTAGTTAGCTTCAACATGGGACAACTGGGTCCATCATCAATTCCGTCAAATACCCCATGGATCCACTCCTCCCTTTCTATATCCCCTTCCGACTCTGTGCCACGCTCTGCTCCCTTCAGTCCTCGGCCCACCAGAAACAGAATTAAGTAACCGTATCATCTTGACTGAGTTCCATCGTGCGCTCCTTGACGACACCTATGTCGCTGGAAGTCAGCGAAATGTGCAAACCAGGGGAGGGCGATTTGGACAGTCTTTTGCCTTCATCTGCTCATTCTGTCCCAACTTGGACACTGGCTTCCCGTCTCCAACCTTCAGATAGGGCGGCGTTCGCCGTCTCTTCACGTCTCCTTGCGAGCATCGTTACTGAATCGCTACTCCGCGCTTACTATGTCCCAGTCCATTCGGATGAGGCTCACGGAGTTTGTGTCATTCTATCAACGCATGTTATAGGGGAACACCCCATCCTTACTCGGTCCCTACGCCCCGCGGACATATTTGCAATCCTACCTCTGCACCAGGAGCCCATTTTCTCTGGAAAATCCAGCAAAAATGGACGGCCAATATGGTTACTAGATCCACTCGATATGATCCCCTCCATTTTTGAGCTTTCGAACCGAGAAGTTGGTTTGGACGAATGTGTATGTTCGAGCTCACTCTTTCTTTCTTCGGGCTGTCTGCTCATCTGTGACAGCCCTCTCTTCAAGATGCCATCCTCTCTTCTTTGGCCCCTCCCCACTGGCAGTTAGGTGGATCTGTTGTCCTCGTGCAGAACCGAGATCCGCTACGCTGGTTTAAAAAATTGGTAACAAATGTCATTGTGAGCAGTGACGTAACAGCTGGCGTAGCGGAGGAACTCTATAGTTCCTACATCTGGCAAAGTGAAGTTTTCATCCGAGACAGCCCGAACTGACTTCACTGACCCCTTGCTTTCCAGGGGCGGCGTATGAAAGCCCCCCAATTTGTCCCACTATTCTCTCATCTACCATAGAGTGGGAACAGTCGATCATTGAGGGTCATCCAACGCATCCTGTGCGCTTTGTTCCTTTTAATCCTATGCGCTAATCTTACGCCGACAAGACGCACCGATCTCGTCACGCAGTTCTGCCTTTCCCACTCCAGGAACCGCAAAACAGGGACTGGCGTCTTCCGCGAATCCGTTTTGCTGTCTTGCCCCGCGCGAGGCTCGACATTTTAGGGCCCTTCGAGCGAGAGATCCATAAGATCACAGAATTAGCACCAGGATTCCCTCAGCCACGAAACGAATGCGTCATTGTTCCTGTCTACGACCTGCAAGTTTCTGTTCTTCGCGCCAAGTTTCCCGACGTAGAAGTTTTAGATGAGGAGTTCAGCATTCCTGCTCTCGGCCAGGCGAGCATTCGGTATGTTTCTCCAATATGGTTCCGTTGAGTTCACGATCTGGACTTTCTGTAGAACTATTGTCTTTCCTGAGCTCCTGGGTACAGCGTTGAAACTCTCCGTTGGGATCCAAGTAACTTCCGCTTTCCGTACCATTACCCACTTCACCGCCAATTTGGGACCGCGCTTTACCAAAGACCTCTTACCCAAGCTAACCATCGATCGCCGTATTCTCACCATTGAGACAGAGATCGCCAGTGCAATCTGTTCGAGAGATGCCCAGGGCGTTAGCCTCGATCCTGATGTTACCAAACACTTCACGGCTATAATCAGAAAACAGTACATCCCAGATGAGTCAGAGGCGGTAATCGTATGCGCTGCGCTCCTGGAAACGGGTCATTTGGGTTTGCCTGTGGGAATCCCCGTTGTGCAGCATCTTATGAGATTAGACTCGCAGGAGAAGCGGCTGACGTTCTTCCGCGAGTAAGCTTCTATCTTTTGAGATTCAAAGTCCACACTGATCTAGTTTCCCGATGAAGGTACACGCGTCTGCTCATCGCGGCAGTCGTTCCACCCCTGCTCCACAATGGCATTGGCTTCGAAGCACATCCGCAGAATATATTGCTGCGTATCGCACGTTCCTCTCTCATGCCGATTGGTTTCGTTTTGCGCGATTTCGGCGGGATGCGCGTTCATCCTCAAACCGTACATGACTCCACTGGCTGTCAATTCACCTTCCTCCCCGAGCACATCATCGTGGTTCCGACCCTCGAGGACGCTGCAAGAAAGCTCCATAATACGCTTATTCACAACCACTTCCACCGTCTCGCACGGGTTCTTCGGCTTCACCATGACGGTAGCGCTTGGTCAGTGGTGCGCGAACACCTCACTCAGGAGATTCCCCGCGGTTCGTGGCTCTGGTCTACTTGGATGGATGACTCTGTCAAGAGCGTGCCAGGGAAATGCATGGTGAGAATGAAACTAGAGAGACTGTGTCGCCAGGTCAGTGCCTTCAGTCAGTACCCCCTTGTAGTTTTACTGATGAGAGCGTGCATCCCTAGGTGATCTCTCAACCTTTCCCAAACTTGATTCATTATCGGCCTGAAGAGATCGACGGGATCTAAAGCTACTACTCCAGTCGACACAAGGACCTGAGATCGGTGTTTATACTGGGACGTGCCGGGGTGGGTTAGATACTTGCTACGTTATTTGTTGAAATATAAGGCTCGACCTGAGTGGATTGTAGAAGAAAATGGTAGTATGAGTGATAAGGCGGCCAATACGTCCTAGTCGACGGTGTCAAGGTATTCAACAGTAAAGGCGCAGAGATGCGAATGAACCAACGCTGAGTCGCTGACTCTTCCCAAGTAGCAGTGGTACCGTGACTGGTGGGAGGCTCACGTGATAGACACGTGGCTTTGATCCCTGCTCTGCCGCTGGCGTGGGAATTCTTTAACTAAACCGGAACATATATTGACGTCGCGGGACCCCCGAAAGGTTCTTGAGGAGAATGTCCCGAGGGAAGACTCGTGGCACAGGAAATAACCTTCCAGTCCAGCCATCGATGGCTTGTATGCGTTGTCTAACAATCCAGTTTGGGTCTTAGCACGAGGCGTATGATGCCGATGAGGTGCAGTAGATGGCACGTCCTCGATGTTCTTATGCACTTTCTAAAATATTTTCCAATCTACAAACTTTTATTTAGGATTGTTGTTGTCGATCACTGCGCTCATGTTGAGTTTCAGATAGTTGAACTTGGTACGAGTCATTCCTCGCCCCTTTGATCGCGTTGAACCTCACTCGAGACTCCTGCAACCCGCCCGTCCCCTTGCCCTCCTTATATCGCGCCAGACGTATTTTGTAGGCGTTGTCCCGTGAACCAACTCATTGTTCCTGACGACAAATCCCTCTGTTTCGACGCCTTTATTCAGCTCGCCCAGTGTAGCACCATATAAATATATATCTTCACAGACGAGTCCCTAAATCAGCAGGCGCACATTTCCTGTAATATGAGAACCATTGTAGATAGGTTGATGCGAGTGGACGCGTTTCGTCCTGAAGAGTAGACTGAGAGAGATGGGGAGGAAAAGAGCTAGTCTTGAGTCAACGTGAAAACTCTTGAAGGGTAACTTAGGCTGTAGAGAACACCGAGGCTTTAGAGATCGCACTGAGAACTTTAGAGAGGCAAAGGAAAACTGTGATGATTATATTCTAGAGGGCAGGAAACCCGAGGTTAAATACAAAGGAGTAGACAAGAGGATAGAGACAAGCGGCAGTAAGGCCACTTGTGTGCAGTACTGAGGTATGTGGAAAGCGATAAAAGGTAGTAAAGCTTGTGGTAAGGCCTTGAGGCTGCTGGCGGCGTGTGGTGGCTTTGATTGTCGAGCGAGGTGTGTGGTACTATGCCTGACCTACCTTTCGGCCAGACCCACTTTCGGCCAGTCACAGATTTGTCACGGATGAGTTTGATGCATATTCAAACTCCGCCGTACCCATGTGAGGACTGGCCGGCTCAAGCACTCAGTGCTAAGTGAAACTCCGATTCGGAAGGGATCACGCAGCGTGACATTGACTGAAATTTCGGCCACCTCTTCCTTCACAAATTCACTTATAAGAATACATGGAACATATACATTAGACTATTTAAAAGCTATTGCCGAAGTTTGGTGTGCATAGGTGGTGTCTGTCGCAAGAAATTCGAGGTGGCCGAAAGGTGGGTCCGGCCGAAAGGTGGGTCAGGCATAGTACTGTAGTAAACGAAAAGCGTGGGAGTTGTCGAGACGCGTGGCCTTTGGACGCAGCCGCAGCGCTCGCCTTACACCATATACAGTAGTCCAATCAACCTTGGGCCTTAAATAGACTTCATGTCGTCTATTGGCGTTGAAATAAAATCAGTAGCCGCCAATTTAACCTCTCTTGATACTTCAATCCAGACATCCATACCTCGTTGGCTGGACATCATAACAATTCCACACATTTCACGCTACATTCTCTGTAGGAACCGGACCATCAGAGTTCTAGGTTCTGAGGCTACCGTTACCTCTGATCGCCAAGGAACCTGTAGGTGGTGATATCGTCATACTTGGGCCGACATCTCTCCCGTCAATATCTATGCCATTAGCAATTGTGACAAATTTTTCTCTGCGTCTGCCCTGGTGAGTTCCCTCTGCATCTCCCTCGGGTGTCAAAATCAACGAGGGCGGGATTGTGATCCTATTGCTTACGAGCCGTCAAATCGTGTGCTTTCCACTCATATGAGCTGGTGATCCACTTCACCGGCCTCCAATTGCCCAAGCACCAGCCTTGGAGAACTTATCGATCTCGTTTTCGCCACATCCGATCCCCATAACCAAACTTCCCATCTCCCTCTTCCTTCGGAGTAGACCTCATCCATACTACTTATATCCTCGCACCAAGTCATGTTACCCACCACTTCTCCCCTGATGGAACGACCATTATTGCAAAACCACGGCCACAGCTCCGGTGACCCATGTGGTCACGGTTTCATCCACTTCTAGCGTTACATCACAAGACTAGGCCTCCCTAGATTGTACAACCATTTCGTGTATCCACCCCGCTGGTTGAAGCAACACACGTTCCACAGAGAGTTCCGCATGTTGGGTTCGAGCGCTTGCACAGACTGCAGTTTCAGCACGACTTCTTTCTCTTCTCAGAGCACGTGAGAACAAACAAAGAGCTGCTGCATCGTCAGCAGAAGCACAGAAGTCTGGGTCTGCTGTTCAAACCTTTCCGGTACGTTTGTCATCTGAGTCGCCCATCCCGACATTCACAAAGGGCTCTATGGCGACCGCGACCGCAACACTAACGCCTAGCTACTGCACCTGCTGGTCTGCCGAGCACACCGGCAGTGTAAACGCTCCCTCATACCCCGGGGACTGTCCGCGCGAGAAAGCCAAACTGGAATAATTCCATCGAGCGCAGCGATTGTAACGTTACAAAAAGAGTCGGATTGTGCCCAGAGCTAACTGAGAAAGGTGTTAAGGTGCATGCATTCGGCTTAGTAGGACCTCGGAAGTCGCGGAAAAATTATGCGAAGAGGTTTAGCCCAGCTTCGCATACATCAATAATGTCTTGGACGAATATCGGGTTGGTCAATATGGTCGGCATACATAGACGAGAACAGTTAAATTTTCCAGAGCCCATTCAAGTCACCTAATAGAGGATTCAGCGAATATTCAACACCTCCAATGACTATCGGGTCAACGACTACAGCACAAATAAACATAACAGGTGTTAAAGTAAATGATCAGCTTGCTATCTACTATAATAAAAGACGGTGGCTTACAAATGCCCATATGCGGGTGACAGTTAGTTCGGTCATTTCGGTGATCCCAATCGAGCGAAAAATCTGCCCTCTTTGGGTCTGCTCTCTGATTCTGCTCACCTCTTTTCGTGATCGTCCCTGTTTTGTCCGTTGTGGTTTTGAGTGCGTGCGCCAAGGTGCGTTAAAACGTCTTTAACCACCTTACTACTTTAGGTTTCGCTCTTTAGGTTTCGCTTTTTATCGTTAGTCTTTTCGATCTTATTGTCATCGTATACTTGATCCGTCCGTTGGTGTGCTAACCATCTTCTTCTCCTTGAGCCTCCATGGTGGGATCTCTCATCAATATAAGGCCTGCTGTCAGATCCTGTCGTCCGCAACGCGCTTCATTTCTTTCTCCCCACTCGATGCCACTGTGAGGCTGGATTTGGTTATCGTGTCTGACCCTCTCGACGCTACAACGTTCTGCGTTGCCCCTGCTTTCGATTGCCTGCCTTTGTGCCTGAGACTTTAAACTTTTTTCGATCCATCCGTTTTTCAATGTGGATGCTCTCATATTCTTGACTGATGGTGCTCTCTATTATGCTATTGCTATATTCGGGCTGCAAACGTGCATTTCTATTTTTTTTGCGCGGGGTTAATTTGCTGATTTTGGTTTAAGTTCGACAATTCCTTCTGTCAGAGAGATGTGAATTCGGAACAAGAAATGGGAGGACTACGGTTTGATGAGTGCAATTCTATTGGTGCGCTTGAATGTATTCCTTTTCACGCAATCTTTCACACGTCTTTTAAGCTAGACTACGTTTTATTTTGTGTACGTGCACCATCTCCTTTAGCGGCCGCAGCAGCCAGTCCGGCGCGCCTCTAATATCCCTTGCGTCGATGTACGGTGATGGATGTGCCGATTTGCGTTACGATGCACCGACCTCGGTCGATGGACTGTGTCGAGGAGCACAAGAATGCAGCAGAAGCACTGAACCGGTGTAGTTTTTGGGACTTTTACGGGGGAACTACTCCGTTTTGCTTTGGGTTTACGACTGCATCGCATGCTGGGATGGCGTTATCGTCATTTCGAATGGTACGTGTGGTCGAGGAGCTGACTCTTTTGCCCCCGTGTTCGAGTATTTGCCATACCCCTTTAATTCTTATTTTTTTGGGCGGTCGTGTGCAACAGGCCGTGTGGTACATAGTTGCGCTGAACTGACAACTTGAATCTACTGTACTGTCAGTAAATAGAGGGCGCACACGCCCCACTGGCGATGCGAAAATTTACCTACCAACACACTTGATTCAGTACTCCGTGATCCTCGGGTATCAATAAGTGTCTTGAATACCGAGAAACCTCGACAGAGTATACTTGGTATTATCGACACTATCACTTAACGGGTCTTGCTGCTATTATTTGTCCATAAATTTTATTTTCCTTTTCCTCTTTGTGTTTTTGTTTCGGATGGATCTTAATATTGACTATTGCTTTACGATTCTCACTATGATGGTTTTGCTCCTTCCTCTACTATAATAAAAAGACAGTGGCTTACAAACGGCCTTACTCAGGTGATAGATAGTGCGGTCATCTCTGTGATCTCGATCGTGGCGTGGCGACAAATCTACCCTGTTTTGGACTGTGCTGGGTCTATGCGTGCAAACTCTCATCGATCTCATCTCTTCATCGCTGCATTGTCCGTGGCGTCGACTCTGCCCTATTTTGGACTGCTCTGTATCTATGCTGAACTGCCTTTGTCCCTGCATTGTCCATTAAATTTTGCCCTGTTTCGGCCTGCTGAATGACTTTCCTCTCCTCTCTTCTGGCTTTGTACGCGTGCGCCACGGTCTGTTAAAAGGGGTTCGATCACCTGCGTCCCTTTAATTTCTTTATATCTCAGACTAGCATCCCCGTCCCTTCCTTCTCCTTTTTCACTTACTCAATTGCGTTCTCTATGACACTTCTCTTAACGCTGTTGCACTCTTTTCCCTTGCATTGGCCGTACCTTACCAGGAATGTCTGTGACAAATTCTCATTTTCCAGTCTTCTGTTATCTCATCGACGGAGCGTTCTGTTTTTGGGACATGATGGTCCTTATAATTAATGTTTCGATCATTTGCCTCTATCCTGTAGTCTACAGATTAA
>QLPC01004257.1:0-16031 GCA_003314055.1 Lactifluus hygrophoroides | reverse complement strand
GCCGCTTCGTCCGGGCCACACTCTCGTTGTTCCTAAAATTCATTGTTTGAGAGTTTCTGAACTCCCTCCGGAATATGCGGCCTCTGTCGGGAAAGCCATATCCAGGGTCTCTAACGCTTTGACGAAAGGTGTGCTACGTTGAATCCTCCGCTGCTGCGCTCACAACCGCTGAATCCCGTAATTTAGCCATAGACAATACTGCACTGAACGTCGTTTGCAACCAAGAATACGCACAAGTTGTCCCCCATGTATGCCCCACCCCGTCCATTTCCGCGCACCCCAATCTCCTCACTGGCACTGCAGGTTCACTATCATATAATTCCGGCCCCGAAATTCAGTTCGTCGTTGGCAACGAGCAGGGACCCTGACGACCCCAAGCAAGAGTCGCCCGAAAGTGTACAGGCCATGCATCGGAAAGAATACGAGTCGCGCAGTGATCTTGACGAGGACGATGCGCAAGTGTTGGTGGGGAGGATAAAAGCTCATCTCTAAACATTCAAGTTATGGCGAGTCCCGTAACGGCTCACCAACGTCCGCACTGCGAGTTTTGTCGTGCTTGACTGCACGATAACTAATGGAGCGTGACACGCCTCTCTCAACTATTGGGCCTCGGAGTCGAGAGAAGTGGTTGTCTTTGATAGATGGTTGGTTGGCCTCTACACTTCTATATTGCCTTATCGTTGCCAGGTGATTCTTCGCGTAGACCATATGCATGTGCTGTGCCTTGGTACGACAGCTGTCTTTAGAAGTGAGCTACGATGCTAACAGCATCAATCAATCATGGAATGCTCTGCACATGATAAATGCGAGCCCATGGGCTTTGCCATCACCGTCGTTAGTCACCGACGCAGACGGTTAGATTCAAGTCGTATGACTCGAGCTCGCAGGTGTCATTATGTCTGTGCTGCTTGGTGGTTCTACTCGAACGAGAGATTGCCAAAAGCGATGTCCATCGCGCAGATGTAATCTACTATTATTAAACGCACTCCTTGCGAATTCACCTTGTTGCAACACAGATGTAACGCCCTATCGTAGCGAGGATTTTCTTGGGGTGAGCTCTCTTGACGTGCCTCCGTCCTTTAACCGCTGATAATAGATAAATAACAGAATCTTTCTAGTTTGTATAAGGCATTGGTGGGGCAGTGGTAAACCTGGATCGTTGTCACTTGAAATGGCATGCCACTGGAAATGGCGAGATTTGGGTTCGGTTTCTGGCCGATGCAGTTCTTTTTCTATTTTTGCTGCTCTACGGCCACGAATTTGGCACTGTGAATCGAAGGAAGACGATGGAAATTCCTTGTTTCGTGCTCCATGTCACAATTTGGCCAAGCGCGGTAACGTTTAAGCACTCTGAGCTCGTTCCGGTCCGGTCCAGCGACGGTAACCAACGAAGTTCGATCTCTCACTCCTCTGACAGTTGGTAATACTTGCTCATGATGAGTCCCGAGACAACCGCAGGACTGTCGGATCTAGTCGAAGAATGGCTGCGCATTGATCAAGTGCGTGCGAATGACATGCTAACGTATCTTTATGCTTAAGCGTGGCACGGAACGTTAAGAACCCCGAAACTAAACGGGAGATTTCGGATTTATGGGCAGCTGGAAATACCGAAGAATTAAGCAAGAGGCTGAAGTATGCCTCTGTTCAACGTGTTTAACGGTCCTAAGTGAACTGTATGCATCAGGTCTCGCATCCAGTTTGGGACAGCAGGTTTCATTATCAACTGCCAGAGTGTCTGGATGCATCACTAATCGGAACTACTATCAGGTCTTCGCGGCCGGATGGAAGCCGGCTGGTCTCGTATGAATGACCTGATTGTCATACAAGCCTCGCAGGTTCGTCTACGTGCCTGGACACAATTTAGATGAGCCAAGCTGTGCCAATTAGGGCCTATGCGCTTATGTTCTTGAGCATGTTGACGACGCTAAAAATCGTGGAGTAGTGATTGGATACGATCATAGGCACCATTCCGAGAGGTGGGCATGGCTGACGGCAGCTGCATTCCTTGACAAAGGCGTCAAGACTTATCTGTACCGCCGCCTTGTTCATACCCCGATGCAAGTCATGCACTATTGTAGTCTCCAAGGAGGGCTTAACCAAAGTTTAGGGTCCCTTTTGGCGTGAAGAGATTAAGTGCTGCCTGTGGTGTAATGATTACAGGTCCATCTTTTTTGGTCTTGTTGTCCACACCTTACTGATGAAATCGTGCAGCCAGCCATAATCCCAAGGTCTCCCTTTTCTCTTTCTCGTAACGTTATACTTACGCAGTTGTAGTATGACAATGGTTATAAGGTAAGCCAAAACTGGTGGGGATCTTTGAGTAAGAGACTCATCTCGTCAGGTGTATTGGGAGAATGGAGTCCAGGTATGCGCTCCCTGACACTTTAAAAGGCCGAAATTTCGAACACACACCGGTCAGATCATCAGCCCACATGACACGGGCATCTCAGCATCAATTGCAGCCAATTTGGACCCGAAAAGGTGGGATGCAGACGCTGTGCTCGTAGACCCATTGTGCATCGACTGCACCGATGAGATGATCGAAAATTACATCGATCATATTGCTTCTCTCAGCCAGTACAGGTAAGACGAAAAATGCGGTCGTTCTCAAAACTTCTCATAGAATATTGAATATGACACTAGAATTCTCAATGCTTCGACGGACATCAAGTTTGTCAACACGTCAATGCATGGTGTTGGCCACAAGTTCGTTGATAAAAGCTTTGAGTGCTTTGGCTTCAAGCCTTTCATCCCTGTGGAAGAACAGCAGCACCCTGACCCAGAATTCCCTACTGTCAAGTTTCCCAACCCAGAGGAGGCGGGTATGCCTCACGTCCGCCTCATGTTTCGCTCACAGAAACCAACTGTCGTGCAATTATAGGAGCTTTAGTAAGTAGAAAGTATGCAATTTAAGCTACAGTGCTGAAACAAAAGAAAAGGATCTTGCAACTAGTACTGCGGATGCCGTCGGCGCAACGTACGTTCTTGCACAAGACCCTGATGCGGACAGGTTTTCCGCCGCGGAAAGAAGGTAGCTTCCACCCATATATCTGTCTCATCTGGTTCTGGAAACATATAACTTTATGAACAGGATAGACGGAAGTTGGACAATATTTACAGGAGACCAGCTGGGCACCCTTTTTGCGGCAAGGGTACTAGAGCAGTACAAGATGTCAGGTAAACCGTTGGGTAGGTCACTTATGCCCTCTCCCTCCTGCACGGAGAGGGCTGATAGATATCGCCTCTGGAACAAACTCATCCCAGACAAACTCTCCATGGTAGCATCCACCGTGAGCTCCAAGATGATCGAGGCCATGGCGACAGCGGAAGGATTCAATTTCACTGAGTGCCTCACTGGTTCGTATTGACCTGTGCTCTGGGCACTTTCATACGTTTTGTGTTTTAAGCGATAGCATCTAGGTTTCAAATTCATCGGCAACACCGCCTTGGTTTTGGTCGAACAGGGGTTCGAAGTTCCCTTTGGGTATGAGGAAGCCATCGGTTTCATGATGGGGTCCGAGATTCGCGACAAGGATGGTGTCGCGGCTACGGTACGTACCAACTCGAGGCTGCCTTTCTCGAAAGAGCGCTGACCGCTACCAAAGGTTTTCTTCGCTGAGCTGGTGGTATCGTTACATAGAGAGGGGAAGACAGCCAGCAGCTACCTTCAAGAGTTGTATGATAGGTATGTATGCGCTGACCTTTGGCATATGCATTGTTCAACCACGTCGCTGATTCTGCGTATCACCAGATACGGCTATTTCCAAGTGAGGACTCCTTTCAATGCCTACACGTATAACATCTCAAGATTCTCCCTTCAGACTAACAACAGTTATTTCATTTGCGACAATCCTGTGGTCATTGACCAGATCTTTGCACGACTTCGAAATTATGATGGGCGGGTCAGCTTTCGCTATTGAAGTTTGTCACTCGCGATGCTGAATTATTCATTCAAGGGCTCGAGCGCAAAGCCGAGCTATCCCACATCTATTGGTGGCTTGAAGGTAACCGGCGTCGTGGACTTGACCATAGGCTATGATAGCGCAAACCCGCCGACGTACAAGCCCAGCTTGCCGCTATCATCTGGCCACATGATACAATTTCGAGCAGCTTCGAAGGATGGCTCTAAGATCGTGCTGACGACAAGGACGAGCGGAACGGAGCCGAAGGTGCGTACGAGAGGATTGCTGGACCAGAGCGATGCAAAGGAATCGTTGATCGTTGTTGGACAGATCAAATACTACTTGGAAGGAAGTGGACAAAACCGTGACGCCGTTCAAAGCGTGTTGGGAGAGGTCGTGCGAGAATTAAGTGACGAGTGGATGCAGGCGAATCTCAACAAGTTGGGACGTCCATAAGTGGTAGTAGTAGAACTAGTAGATTCCATGCTTGATGCCTCCGAATCAATGTAAATAAGCAGAACCCCTCTCATGCGAACCGTGCCTTTCTTCGCTTATTCAATTCTTTTGCGTGCTCCCATCCTTCAACGGTAACCGTGCTCTCATTCTTGCTTAATCCTATCAGGCTATCGAAAGAATCTTTAGCCTATGCGAGGACGACTAGACAGAAATGAAAGGGAGCTGACCGAGCAACTGCGATAGTATGTTTCAAGTCCTCGGGCGACATGGCGTTGTCTGCCTTTCTTTGTTGTACAAAATCTTCTTGGATATGCTACATGATCATCGAGTTAGTCAGGGCGATGCGAACCAAGTTTAGCTTGTACCTCGGAAATCGTATCTGTCACTTCGATGCTCCCTGTCTTTGCACTTAATATCAGGCGCCGGAAACCTTCCAACTTGTCAGTCGATGGGAGCTTGATGTCGGATATTGACCTGTATAGATCGCTCGTTGAGGGTGAGTTGAGTGGTAAGGTAATATCCGTCTACAGAGGCGAGTTTAATGTGAGTACAGATTTCCGGGGGCTAATTGTTTTACGTACCTGGAAAAGAGCACTCTTCGTCCCTTGTGCGAGAATCACAAAGCTGATGTCCGTGGAGAAGGAGAATTCGCTAAAGGGAAACTTGTATGCCAGAGTTTGCGTATCAATGACTTGCTGGATGGCCCGCACGTTTAGAACGCCTTTCTCGACCAGTTTCCCTTCCTGTATCTCGCTCTCGGTCATGAGCATTGTTGTACCGCGCGCGAGCTGAAGGTAACCGGAGTGCAGGTCCTCGTTTACACTTTCGGGGACAAAGGGGACGGAGTTGAGCAGATCCAAGGAAAGTGGGAGTGTTACATGTAGAGGGAGAAGGAAAGAAAGGACGTGGGAGAGCGCGGGGAGCGCGGGTGGAGAGGATGTTGGGGATGGGAAATGTGCGAGAGTCAAAGACGGCGGGTTGAGTGAAAGAGCGCGAGATTGGCTGGAGGGAAGAGGCGATGAACGGAGACCGACTCGGGACGTTAGGAGAGACGTACACCCGGGCAACACAGGTTAGTAGGACCCATTCTGCGGCGTCACGATCACCCCCAAGTGCTTCATCTGCAATCCAGTCTAGCAGTTCTTCACGTAAGTGTGGCTGGATTGTCTCTTTTGATGTCGTTAGGATGTCCAGTGGGTGCTCGCGGATGAATAGCACGTGGAGGGTCGGCACAATGTCGGAATCATCCGAATCTGCGTGAAGACTTTGCGACTATCAGATAGCGTCGAGGTAACCTGGATGAAGACACTTACGGCTCAGTGGCAAGGATTCCAACAAAGTTTAGAACATCGGTGGTCTTTGGGATGTCATTCCCAAGGTTCCCATACATCTGGTTGTCGGTCGTGAGCGACTATCTCGACGTAGACGTGGGTGTAAAGAAGCAGACTTTGATCTGCACTCCACAGTGTGTATCTTTCGGGATGGGATACTTATGAGCACGAAGAGGCTCAACATACTGTCGTGCTGCTGATTTTTGAATCAATATGTAGAACTTTCAAGGCTAGTCAGGAAACTCACTTTGATCTGACGATTCCCCATTCGAAATGGCTTGATACCATCCCGTCTCTCCAGGAACGCTAACGGCCCATAGGACGGCACAATCTCGTAAATCATTATAATCAAAATCATTGTCATCACCATCGAAATCTCTCAGTCCCCAGCCCCCGCATTTCCCATCTCTCAGCTTGGACAAGTACATCTCCGGGGATGGAGAGGTATCTTGGACCAAGGCGCGGAAGCGGACTAGAGCGCGATCGCGATATGATGAAAGGGGACGCGAGGGTAGGAGAGGAGGAATCTTTGAATAAAACACGTTAGAGTCCTGGCGGTATATTAGGACGGGTGTAGATGTGCACCTCGAGAAGAGCCTCCTCAGTCCTGAAAATATCCGAGAAGTGCTTTATGACTGCCTTCGGGAACTCGTCGAGTGCCTCATGGTCGTATGTTTCGTAGAACGAAAGTAGAACGTCAGTGGGAGAGCTGAGAGCCTCGACTAGAAGGGAAGAAACCATCGGGAATGGGTGTGGGATGGCAAAATAGCGTGAAGCAACTCACGCGACGCGTCAATTTGAACGCCACAGACGCGATCTGGACGCGTCTCTCACTCAGGCTCTCTCTTGTCATTTAACAACTCGACACAACACTGGCACGCAGCAGCATCGAACCAACATAATGAGTGATACTCGTATGGAAGTCGACGACATAGATCGAGCAGGCAGTCCGGCTGGCACGCCTCCTCAGGCTCCGGCACCAGAGGATGGGCCTTCCGAACGATCAAAGGGCAAGGCTACCGTAAAGCCTACAGTTGCGCTTGTTAGGGAATCTAGGAAGTCCCTGCTGCCTATTTCACGTGTTCAGAAGATTATGAAGGCAGACAAGGTATGTGCGCCATCGCGCTCTACATGGGCCCTCACGGATGACCGTGGTCTTTGGCTGGGTCTTATTAGGAGTTACCTATGGTCGCGAAGGAAGCGACATTCCTCATATCATTAGCAACGGAAGAATTCATCAAGAGGCTATCAGAAGCTAGCCATCATATAGCACATCGTGAGAAAAGAGTGACGGTGCAGCAACGGGATATTGGTGCGACAGTCTGTTCCTCGATCGACGAGTACTTATCTCAGCGTGCCTCAATACAAAGCTTCAGTAGCTCGCAGGGCGGACGAATTCTTATTCTTAGAAGGTGAACCAATATATTTTTAGAGAAACGATCGCCGGAGACTGACAGAAGAAACGAATTATGAGAAATCATACCGTGGCCAGATACGTCTGATCCTCCTGCGCGAAGAAAGCTGCCAGGAACAAGTAAATCTACAGGAGCATCGACGGGGGGAAATCAGTCAATGTCAAACTTTGTGACGATAAATGCGGGTATAGAGCATAAGAGCCAAGGGATAGACGTGGTCATGAATGAAGATGGGACGATGCAAGTAGCAGCGGGAGACAGTGACGATGATGATGATTAATAATAATTATGTATGCGATCGTGTAGTCGGGATCGGCCCGCCTCGCGCCCGCCGTTAACGGAGGAACCGACTCTTGCTTGCTCGGTGAACATCTCTCATCATGAGGGTTGTCAGCACCTTCCATCCACCATCTTCAGTGGTGGATGCGGTCAAATGTTGCCTCACTTCTGACCCTTCTTCTATCTATCTTGTTGTCGCAAAGGACAATAGACTCGATGTCTATTCTGTGCATTCAAGTGGTCTCAGACACGAGTGCGGAGCAGAAATCTGGGGCAGAATCGTCGTAGTCAGAGCTATTCCAGCACAGGTATGTCTTGGCCTATCACATTCGTACTGTGACTGATTTTCCTGCTGCAGGGTTGCCGGAGCAATCTTTTGGTGCTTACAGATCACTCGGACCCTAGACTAATCTTTTTCGCCTATTCTATTCCTTCCTCCGGTGGCCCGTTTTTGAAAGTCCTGAAGACTCTCAGTTTATATCATCGCCATGCTCGTCCCTCAGAGTTTCTGCACTCCATCCTGGTGGATCCATCTGGGAGTGTCGCCATCGTCAACTGCTACACGGGAAAAATCAGGGTTGTGGAACTCGAAGACGGTTTGTACAAGAATGATTTTGACGTCATGTAAGGTTCTCCCTCCCCGCCCGATGTATATGTGGTCCTCATACAGACCAATGACCCCAGGGTGTCAGAGCTGAACATCCTCTCTATGGCGTTTCTCTCTGTTGACTCTGATAACTACGCTATCGCGATCCTTCATCAGGACCACAACCAAAACCTTCATCTCCTCGCGCGTGAACTCATCTTATCGGACTGTGAATTATCCTCTGAGCCATCTTTGCTTTTACCACAAACATTGCTTCCTTCTGCTATTACATCAACTGAAGCTCCTCCCTGCCTTGCGACTGTACCCCCACAGCAGTCACAGGGTACAGACGAATCACTCCCTTGCGGTGTCTTAGTTTTTGGTGGACGTAAGATCCGATTTTTTGAGCACTCTTCTGAGGAATGGCAAGAGAAACACCGTGGGAAACAGCGGAGGCTTGGGAATCGTAACAAAGGCACAGTCCAGTCTGTGGCAAAGGAGAAACAAAAAGGACGTGAAATAAAGAGGCGAAGAGCCAAGGCCACTGTTGAATGGCCCTGGTCTGAAGTGACCGCGTAGGTCTCGTACCGATACCTCCGTGCTCTTTCTGACCCATTCAGTTGGTGTCCTGCAAATGAGGAGGGGGGCAGATTTTTTATTGGCGACTCCTATGGTCGTTTGGCTCTGCTTTCATTGGAGCTTACGGCTGAACGCGGCCTTGTCGTCATCCCTCTCGGGGAGGTACAAGTCGCATTTCAACTTTTTCTCGGCAACTATTTCTAACCTTCACCATCAGGTTTCTCCACCTACCGCATTAGCTTATCTCGATTCGCAGGTTTTGTTTATAGGTTCTCATTTCGGTGACAGTCAACTCATTAGAATACACACCTCCCCCATCTCTGACACCACTACCCCCACTCTCCCGATTCCTGCCGAAATATTAACCGTGCAACTCAGCTCATTCTCAAGCAGCAGAAAAGGAAAAGGACGCGCTTGGGGAAGTGATAACGAAGGCGGGGGCCGTGTACTTGCATTAAATGGCACCTTCATCGAAGTCCTTGATGCCTGGCAGAATGTCGGACCCATCTTGGACGCCGTATTGGCCGACGCAGATGGAAATGGACAGGTAATTTTTCTGCTCACGTCTTCCCGGTTTCTGCTTAGATCGTCCGCGTAGCCGCGTATCGTAACTGCGTCGGGAGGCATGAACACCGGTAGTCTGCGTATTATCCAAAACGGCGCAGATTTCCAGAGCAATGCCGTCATAGAGAACATGGGAGATTTCAGCAAGATCTGGCCGATACGCAGCCAGTTCAGTGATATGTATGTACTCCTCTACCTTCCGGAGTATCACCATGACGCCTTCTGCAGATACCACAGGCATATTCTAGCTTCCAACTCCCAAGAGACCGTCCTCTTTCGTCTGGATCGGTCAGATAAACTCTCTGTAGTCCCCCTTCAGACTGCTGGATTTGACTCCTCTCCTACTCTTGCCGCCTCTAATGTTGCACGACGTCTCAAGAACTTCTCTGGAAGGACATCATACGAAGACTCTTCGCTTGTCGCTCAAGTGACAGAGGAAGAAATAGTTCTTTTGGAATACGATGAGGTCCTGCAAGCCCATTCTATTTTAACCTCGTGGAGTCCCGATGAGCAAGGCGGGGAGTGGGCAGGGCGTAAAATTGTAGCGGCTGCTCTCAACCCAAGCCAGTTTGTTTTAGGTTTGAGTAGGAAGCGTCTCGTCCTTCTCAATCTCTCCGAGAACAATACTTTTCAGATCTTCTGGTATGCCGATCTTCTTTGTCTGCGACGACGTATTAATATGTTTTTGTCCGCGTAGCTATAAGGACTTGCGGGAAGAGATCTCTGCACTCTCTTGCACACCACTTGACACCACAAAGATGTTCTCGCTCTACATCGCAGTGGGATTTTGGTCTACACACACTGTCGACCTCCTCTCAGTCGCTTCGGCGGTCGAGCACAAGTATCTTGAGCCAGTCTGTAACTCGGTTTCGCTACCTGCCCTCCCGCGATCCCTTCTTCTGCATGACTTTGGTGGCACGCCTCAAATGTTGGTTGGGCTGCGCGACGGGACACTTGTCGCTTATGCATTTGTGAAAAATAGATTTGAAGACAAGCGAGTTTTCTCACTCGGAACTGAGCCCGTGGGACTTACACAATTCGAGATGGACGAAAAGTGGGGTGTGTTCGCAAATGGAGGCAGAGCAGCATTGTTTTATCTGGAAAAGGGGATCTTGCAGCATTCCCCGATCCTGATTAAGGTAACTTTCTCGTCATCTTTGTAGGACAACTCCATTAATTGTTGTGCTGGTGATAAGGACGTCCTTGCGAGTGCGAGGATAAAGCTTCCGAACTGGCAGTCCTCGTTACTCTTGCTGACATCGTCAGGATGCGTCATCGGGGCAGTACGAGATCTTGACAAGATGCATATCCGAACAGTGTGCATATTTTCGGTTCTTCTCGACAGACACCTGAGCTTTTTTTCCATAGGTTCCTTTGGGTTTGGATAATCCCCGGTGTGTGAAATATGACGAACGTCTCCACGCTTTTGGTGTGGCATGCGTTCGAAACGAACCCCATCGCGTGGGAGAAGACGAGTCCTCCACGAGCAGCTTTAAATTGCTGGACGACAAAACATTCGATGGTACAGTATATTCTTTTTACCTCTGGTTCCCTACAGACTATTTATGCATGAGACGTGAATAGTCCTATGTCAATTTGCCTGCCAGGAAAACGAAGAGGTTACAGCAATCCAGATTATTCCATTGTCAGATGGAGACACGGCTATTTGTATCGGCACTGTCTTTTTCAAACCGGGCGAGAGGGAGCCAAGTAAAGGTCGCCTGCTCCTTCTTACAGCTGAATTCGACGCAACGCTTTCGAGTACTAGGCGTCAGTTGAAGAAGATATCAGAGATGAACGTTCGAGGATGTGTCTATGCATTGGCTTGTGCGAACGGACTATTGGGTGCCGCTGTCGGCCCCTCAGTAAGTGCTCTTACACCCTGGAGTTTCTGCTGAATCTGGAATTGAAACTACGATAGGTTACCGTGTACACAGTCGACGCCACGGGCTTTCACAAAGTCGCAGATTGGTACCACAACTACCTCGTCACAAGCCTCGTCGCCAGGGGCTCTAGGCTGTTCGCAGGCGACGCGATTTGCTCGGTGTCAGTCATTGATCTCGTCGAGGCTGAAGATTCCAAGATGCAGCTAGGATCTGTCGCTAGAGACTTCAGTCCGCTCTGGCCCGTCACGATCGAGTCACTGGACCAGAACACGATTATCGGGGCGAATGTGAGCTGCCGCTTTCAGCCACCAGCGAAAACACCCCGTGCTGATATTGATGGGGGTTCCTCAGAGCGACTGCAACCTCTTCACTTATACCGTTCAACGAGGGGAGACTCGGACGACTCTGGATCGCGATGGGTTCTGGCACCTGGGCGAGGTGGTGAACAAGTTTATCCCAGGTGCGGATCGCTTGAGCGGACGATGGCCAGCTTCTCACTACAACTCTGTTACAGGATCCATCTCTTCGAACGACTCTGGGTCTGATAGCGATGCGGCCCTGACGCCCCAGCTGCTCTTCTTCACGTCTTCCGGTCGCATAGGCGTCATCGTCGACGTGGGCCCCGAGCTCTCGCTTCACCTGACCGCCCTCGAGCGCAACCTGGGCAAAGTCGTCACTGAGATCGCGCACGCATCGCACGCCAAACGCCGTGCCCCTGTAGGCACATGGGGGAAAAGCGACGCGGACGCGGCGGCATACGGCTTCCTCGACGGAGATTTCTTAGAGAAGTTCTTGGATTATGATCACCCATCGACTGAGACGGAGCGCGTGTTGACAGGGAGCAGCCCACCGGAGAAACTCAAGCAAACGTACGGGGAGATTAGACAAACGTTGGAAGCGCTGCAGACATTACATTGAATGAAGGGCATCTAGTATTTTGATTCCGAACAATTGTATTAACAATTCCATCGATTCTACAGCTATCCCGGAACTAGACTACTGTAGCTCCGGTGAGGGCGGTACAAATAGAAACGGGTGCTCGTATGAAGTAAACAGATATATGTGTGGGAAAGTTGAAAGCAAATTCATCCTTGTAAATGATCATCAACGCCGAGCGGCGCGGTTTGCTGAGCTCAAACATAAATTATGAATAGTTCAAGAAAGGGCAATACTCTTGTCTTAAGGGGCAGCCCAGAACAGGCGCACAGACTCGGTGAGAGAGCGTACGGTAACCATAGGATCAATGATGGTAACGCTTCCCTCACGGTCACTGCCCGCACGGTACGGTGCAAAGAAGAATCCCGCGGTAAGCACAAGATAGCTGCAGACAGGAAGGTAATCGCGTTAGCGTCTAATCCTAGATGTTGGGGGAGAAGTGTCAAATTTTACCTCAATACGAGGATACTCCCACGATGATAGTTGGCCTTCGCTTCGATGTAAGTGTACGTTAACAAGAAGATTGACAATATGATGACAATCACGTCCCAGCGAGGGAAGATTAATCTGGTATGAAACGGCGTCCTGTGAGACATGGCCCTCAAAATCCTCGAAAGAATGAATAGCCCACGTAAAGGTATCGGCACCTTCACCCATCTCGGCGGGATCGTACCATGCCGAGAAGGCGACCATCGCGGGTATCTGTAAAAGGCACACTTGAAGGGCATATGCAGAGCCAATTTCCATACTGTAGTGCGTCACTTAGACATTAGCAGAAACAGAAAAAAAAACCGATTGTGGGGGACGTACCCAAGGGCAATGTTCCCATTCATGGAAAACGACATCGCATTCATGAACTCTGTCGTGTTGGGAACAAGCGCGAATAACGTGATTCCGAGAAACTTTTCGTCAATCCCAGACCCGTTAAGCACGACGTCTACAACGTCAACCAGAAGCTCTGTACGATCGGACCCCGCGAAAATTTTAGCGACGCCAGAAACGGCTACAACGTATACACGTACCGGCGATGACCGCATACAACGCCGTACAAGCCAACAACACACTCGCACTTACGGCACGGCTCCAAGAGGGTGCTTCGTGTCCGCCGTGCCCAGCAGGGTCTTCTTCATCTATAAGTGTCGCACTTCTCACTCGTCGGGCTTGCACCTGCTGGTGTCGCAGGGCAGACACGGTGGCGACAGCGACAGCACGAGTGAAATCGTCGGAAGGAAGTTGCGCGGGTTGCAAGCCCGTATCTTTCAGCGCGTGGTCGACACTCTCGAGAATCGGAACAAGTGATCCGGGTGTGGGGCTCACAGATGGATTAGAGATCGAGGTGCGGTGTAAAGTAGAAGGCATGGAAGAAGAATCGGTAGTGGAGGGATCCGTAGGCGCAACGCTGTCGGATTGTGGAGCAATGGCGACGCTTGGGGGACTCGGATTGACACCATCCGCTCCAACGATGCTGGCCTTGGGACGAACCGTGGTTACCTCCCGTTGTGACCCCGGCTTGGATACGCCAGGGATGAGGTTGGACGGCGGAACTATCTTGTGATACAACGACATGCGACCTGATTCCTGTGGGTGGAGCAACTGCTGAGGGTTTTGCCATATCTGGGAGGCGTGTGTGCGGAGCGAAAACCAAAGGCCGACGAGATAGGACTGTAACAAATGATAAATTGAACGATGGCATGAATCATGATGGGATGATGGACCCACGAAGAGGAGTATGACGGCACAGAAGTACATGAGGTCCTTTACTGTTGTCTGATAGAAAGGATCATTTACGGGGTCGGGGTGCTGATACGAGCAATGCCGGCATGTCCACGAGGCACCCCCAGGTGGTGTGTGATCCGGGCAGCCTTCGCAAACTAGCTGAAACTGGATAGAAAAATGATTAGATGTCAATTCAAAAGATATTCCTATGCGCATTAGAACGTACATTGCCGTATGTTTGATAGAATAACGTTGGAGTGAGTGTTCCAATAATGGCCATAATGAGCATTGTGCTGGTCACACCGGCGCTTTTGGCGTTGAAGTTCTGCTCCTTGCGACGCACAGCGACGCTAATCATACTCACACCAGGCATCAGTAAAACGCCAGCCAATAAGCTGCCCACGATCGATCCCTCTACAAGACGACCCTTGCCTTGGGTAAGGGCAAATGCATATAGTATGATTTCGATGATGGAACCGAATGTTGCATTTATAACGGCACCCATTCCGATAGATGACTGTGCAGAGATGGACGCGACGGCCATGCCGATGAAGTATGACAGTGGGATGACACTAAGTAGCGAAAGCAAGAAGATGAGGATTCGAGAGCCGAGGATGGCGAGAATAGCCGGTATGTGTTGACCCGTACGTTCGCGCTCCTCGACAATGGGATAAAGGACCCATCCATCAAAAATGACGAAGAAGACGAAAGGCAGGAGGTTGATGAAAAAAATGTTCACACCACCGATGGTGTACTTGTAGAATTGTAGTCCGACAGCACGATAAATGCACAGGAGCACTTTGGAGGATGGCACGCCGGAAGGGGCGTCCTGTCCGGCCAAAAGTCTCGGTTTGACCCTCATCGGTGTGTTGCTTCCTCCACTCTCGCCGGCATCGTCCGGAGAACTGCCCTCTGGGGGAAGGAAGACGATGGACGGTGCCGAACAGAAGCGAATGGACGTGGGATGTTGGAAAAGATATTTGATCAGTGCCCAATTGAGTTTCGCCATAGGGACGGCAATGATTAAGCCCCAGCAAATCATACATACAAGGAGCATGAGTGGCGCAATGACGATGACCAAAGCCAGCCAAAAGCAGATACGACCCAATATATCCTCCGTTGTCGATATCTTGATGGGTTCTCCGGTGATCGATGAGTATGTTGTTCCATATGACTTGGATGGACCAAGCGGGACCCCGTCACCTGGGTGCCTGCCCAATAAAGGCGACGATTCGGTGTGAATGAGTATTTCCGACCACGAACCGCTTTGCGTATTGTGTCCAAGAACGGTTTGCGGAGTAGCGAATTGGATGGAAGGACCCCGAGCAGGCTCGCCCTCGTCTTGCCTCTCACGTAAATGAGAGGGTCCACGAATAGTTTCGCTGTCAGACCCACTTTGCGCATGGAACGCACTATCGCCCTGCGGAATTGCGGCGCCCTTACCCCCTTCGTGTGGCTCATCTATCTGACCTTCCACGTATTTCCCAAAGGGCCAACCAAGATACCATCCCAGCCCGTACACGAGAGAAGAGTAACGCTTCCCGCCCTTCGGCACAAGCCAGAGTAACCCCGAGATGACGAAGCAGACGAGGGCGAGCCACCACCCAAAAAACACCGCCCAAAGGATGTTCCCAGGGAGCAAGTGCCGTTCAGCTTGGGCGGAAGGGATAGAGTGGAGCGCCTGATCGGCATAGCGTGTGACCGAACGAGACTTTTTGTACAAGGCAGGCTTCCAGATCGGGAGACCGAACGGGTGTTCGACGTTAATGAGTGACTGGCGGTCCTTGAGCGTGATTGGATCTTCGTCTTTCCCGTCATCGTCCGCATCATCTTCGTCAGTGTTGTTGCCAGAGGCCCCATCGGCCGCGGCTACCCTCTTCCCGCGCACATCGTCTCCCTGGTCCGCTCCAAGGGCGCGCTCGTCCGTGCTCTCTTCATCATCTTCACTGAGTAAGCCGCCCTCGCGATCGCGCTCTCGAATGCGAGAGCTTCCAATCGAGGTGGTGCGCACTCTAAGGCGTCGGGAGTGAGTCCCTGACGAGCTCCTCGTTAAATTCTTGCGTCGTGGACTTGGAGATATGGAAACTGAATATTGTGAAGAGTAGGATGTGCCGGCGTTGTGGTGCGAGGGGATGTCTGTGGCCAGCCATTGTGAACCGTGGCTGACGCTGCGGGGGATGGGAATCTTGGCACCGTAGGAGTGCGTCGTTGGCGCAGGGGACGTCTGTGAAAAGGACTCGTCGTTGAAGGTGCCCTCTTGTGGCGGTTGGCCGGCCATTGAGAGGGAGTAATGAGAGGAAGGGCGCAATGCACTTAAATATGCGATGCAGTACAAGTCAAGTTTGCGCAAACTCGCTCCAACTCTCACTCACCGGCATCCC
>QLPC01004256.1:0-22221 GCA_003314055.1 Lactifluus hygrophoroides | reverse complement strand
AAGTACGATTACCGAGGAAATGCCCGGGAATCAATATGAGGTTCAACGAGTATATCATAGAAGATGAAAGTTAGGTATCACGAAGTAGCGCGTACGAAATGTGAAAGGAAACGTGTCCGAGTCATCGTCGTGACTGAGGGATTTGAAGGAATAACGTAATATTTAAATAATTAAATATTATTAAGTAGTTTGTCAGCTGCAGTCTCACCCCGTACCACAACAGCACAAAGCACAACGTCCCTTCTCGCCACGACGCTAACGTCCTTTTTCACGTATTCGGCTAAGCTCGCGAGGAATTTATTTCGGAACATACCTCTGGCTCCCTTAGGACAACCTCAACTTCCCCGTGGCGCGGATCTGCTACTATGACGAACGGTGGCCCAAACGTTGAGCTCGAAAACGATCCTCTAGCAAGCTCTGTCCTCGAAGCAGACGCAGACCAAGACACTTGCAGGATCTGCAGTGCGCCTGCAGAACCAGATCAACCACTCTTTCACCCTTGCAAATGCTCGGGCACAATCCGATACATCCACCAAGACTGGTATACTCTATATCCCATAGCTTTTCTCCGAATTGCGCTGATACACCGGTCAGTTTAACAACATGGCTTTCACATAGCAAGAAAAAGACATGCGACGTGTGCAAGCATCCGTACTCATTCACCAAGGGTGAAGCGTCACTCGTGAATCCAATTTGCTGGCAGGCTGACGCTTCTTACAGTGTACGCGGATAACATGCCCAAGCATTTACCTGTTGTACTCCTGCTACGCAAATTCGCCCAACAAGTGGCCTTAGCAATTCTTTTTTGTATTCGCGCTATCGTTGTGTCATTTGTGTGGCTTGCGGTCTTACCGTGGGTTACGGTTTGGACCTGGAGAATGTACTTCGCAATGGGCAATTCCACGTATGTGACCTGCGATTTACTATATTTCTATCTATTTTTGACAAATTATATAGCGCATGGTGGTTAAGTGCACGTCCGCGCGAGTCGTCATCATCATCGTCATTCTTCTTCTACAACCTAACCTCGCGTTCTCAGTCCAACGCGACTGTAACAAATACGACCATTCATCACGCCCTTAATGACACCGATACCTCTTCATTAAATTCGCTTCTTGCGCATCCTCTGGTTCGCTCTGTGTCGGCAGACATATTCACCGGCCAGATCATCGCAACCCTCATCGTTCTCGTCTTCATCGCAGTGTTCCTTCTGCGTGAATGGATATCTCAAAATGCTCGACCTGGCGTCTTTGAAGAAGGCGATCCCGTAATAGCAGCCGAACGCGAGGCAGAGCAGGAGCGTGAAAGAGAGCGCGAAAGACAGCAGCATCGTCTGCGCGAACAGGCGAGGGCATTGGAGCGCGATATTCAGTTGCGCAGGCGGCAGCAAGCTGAAGCGGACCGTTTACGCCGAGCGAGAGAAGGTGACGTACACCGACCGGACACAAGTAGGCGCCACCACGATCGGCCAATTCGAGATCTGCCCTTGCAGCCTCCATCCCGGAGGGCTCAGGAGCTACGTGCCGCGTATGGCACTCAAAGCGCACAGCTAGAACAGATTGCATCTTCCTCGAGTGATGCCGCAGGGTCAAGTAGTGCAGTCTCCCAGACGGCCAAGGACGATCGAAACCCATCTTACCTAGAGGCGCGACAAGAAAGGCTGCTTGCAGCCGAGAATCGCCAGAACATTGCTGCCATCGATAACAAGTCTTCTGGGGATCAACGGGTATCCAGCTCATCTGGCAGCTACACGGGGCCATCACACTATACGAAAAGTTTCGACAATGACGCTTTTGCGAGCGGAAAAGGCAAGGCAAAGGCAACTAGCCTTGAGGGATCAGTTTATCAAGACATTGCCTCTACGCCCATTGTCAACAACGTGACAAGTGCACTAGACGCCCTCAAGCAGAAACGTGTCGACTGGGGCATTCCTGGTGCAGAATCCTGGACCCTCTACGATTTCGAGCGTTTTGAGATGACCAGATTCAACATCGACCTCATGTTCTCGCCATATGGTGTCGTGGCGGAGGCGGATCCATGGCAACTCATTATTCAGGCTAGGGCTGGCCGTGAAGTGTCCCGGGACGTAACGCCATCATTTACAGGTGCAGCTCAATCTACGCACAGTGTTGGTGCTCCCGACGATTGGACCGAATGGTTTGGGCACGCTGTAGACGACGCCTGGCGGTGGCGGGCAAGGCGGCGTGTGCTTTGGGAGTGTTTGCGTGAAGAAGGAAAGCGAGATGGTCTCGGGGTGCTGCAACTACCGCGCGAGTTGTCTGACCTATCGCTTGAAGACTTGTACCTGGGGCATGATCTTAGTAATGCCCGAACACCACCTCCTGCGCCCAGGCTGGATAACAAGTTACCGGTACTCACAGCGTTGTCCTCAACGCCCTCTCATCCAGGCACAACAGACGATGGGTTATCGCTACTATCAGCTCACAAACGATTACGGGCCGAAGGTTCTCGCACGGGGCGTTCGTTCACGGTCAGCTCTTCTCCCGCTTCTCTAGATGAGGATGATGGAAGCACACGTCGAGTGCGTCAGCGGACACATTCGCAAGCAGACACGATGCCTTTTTCACTTCCTCCCACCAACGGAGTCGGCGATGATCGTGTATTCCAATATGCTTCCCCAAAGCCACTTCCTTTCCCAATCGTCCCAGCGACATCAGAACCGCTCTTACAACCGTCTGGGTCTGCCTCTTCATATCACGGCGTGCCTTCTTCGTCCGTGCATCGTTCTTCTCATTCTCAATTACAAGCCGCCCCCCCCTTGATTTCCATGCCCCGACGGCCGCCAATGCCGAGCGCAACGATCCCGTCGCCGACATCCGGATCACCTACTCTTCTGTTCCGCAGCAGCAGGGAGAGCACGCCGCTTGCATCACCAAATCTCGCAACTTACCAACCCCCAGAAGAGTTCCAGGAAGGCTCGTCGCGGCGAGGGTACTTCGACGGTGTCAAGAGAGGCGAGGAGAAAGTAAACTGCGACAGTGAAGACTCTGAAGGGTTTGAACGAGATGCTGCACAGTATTTCAGGGAAGAGCCAATTACGTCACCTTCAGACAAAATAGTCCGACCCGGCGCCGAAGAAGAGGAGGAAGATGATGAAGATGAGGGAGACCTCCCTGGGCTTTTAGTAGACTCCGATGACGATGGCGACGAGGATCCTCGAGACCCACAAGCTGTCGCCCGACGACATGCACCAAGACGTGCACCATGGGGCCCCGAATGGGTTGACGCAGGACGAGCGGACGGGGCAGACGAAGAGGACGTGGCCGCAGAAGTGGACGACGAGGGTGAGGACGCAGACGGTGAGGATGTGGACGACGCGGCTTTAGCAGCGCAGCTTGCTGATGAAGATATGGCCGTTGAGGATGATATGGAGGGCGCCCTTGAAGGCAAGTGATTTGCACTTTGATTCGTGGATCAAGTCCATTGACGAGGAGTTTTATAGCCATTGGCATGAGAGGTCCACTATACGTTGTCGCGCAGAATGTAGGTCACTGAACTCTCGACATAACGTGTATACTCATATACTCGGTTTCTCAGGCAGCATTGATGATATTCGTGCTCGACACGGCAGTTGGGCTGGGCATCTGGCTCCCTTTCACGTTCGGGAAGTCAACCGCTTTGCTTTCTGTAAGCCTGCTTCTTGGTGCCCTGCACGGCTTAAGCTTATCTTTTGATAGCTCGACCCAAGACGCGCCCTACAAGTGCTTCATTGGCCGATACGCGTCATACGCATCGTAACGGATCCCGTTGTTGATTCCATCTTCCTCTTAATTAGTTACCTGATTTTCCCATCCATCGCTCGGATACTTTACGGGACCCTCGACGCCACCTTCTGGGCCCTTTCAGGAGTTGCCCCGGGCGATGCCCTCGAAAAGGCCGCGGAGTTTGCCAAAGCTTCAGTAAGCCTTTCGATACATCTGTCAAGCCCCTTCGCTGATCGTGTTATAGTGGGATGTTACGAATCTTTCTTGGGATAATGCAACTCATTACTTTGGCTTACTTTCTTCCAAACTCGCTGCCGAATCCAACTCCTCCGAATCCACATCATCTTTCATTACTCGTATCCTGGAATCAAATCACCCGGTCATTGCGACAACAGAACCCTACTTGGAAGCATTAGGCAAGCAGGTTAGGATGAGTTCATATCAAGTCGCAACAGGTTGGGCACGGATGGCCCTCGGGGATGGAACGGGAGAGAGAGTTTTTGCAATTTCACTCGGTTATGGCGTTATTGGACTGCTCATTGCCTTTTACCTTAACGTTTTTACTGTTGGTTCTGTAAAGAGCGCTGGGAGAGCAGTGAGGAGCGCCGTGCGCCAGCAGCTGCTGGTGGTCAAGGTCAGTCTACTGAGTGACATACTTTCCTCGAGCTGAAGTCCTTCAGGTGGCAACGTTCATCATCATCGAACTGGTTTTGTTCCCACTAGGATGTGGCATAAACCTCGACTTATGTTCCATCTGGCTCTTTCCTGAAGCAAGCCTTCAATCGCGAATTGCGTTCTTCCGGTATGCACCATTGACCGCTACTTTTTATCACTGGGTTGTGGGCACAATGTTCATGTAAGCTAATCCCTCACCGTTTATTTCTGTTGCTGATCTGTCCTGCAGGTATCAATTTGCGATCTTATTGGCCGGCTGCCGTACTATCATGCGTCCTGGTGCGATGTGGTTCATCAAAGACCCATCTGACCAGAATTTCCATCCTATACGTGACATCCTTGAGCGCCCTGCATTAGTACAACTCCGCAAGCTCTCAGTGAGTGCTGTTATGTACGGATTGGTTGTCGCCTGTGGTGTAGGATCTATTGGAGGGCTTATGCGTCTGGGAGGGGGCGTAATTTTACCTCTTCGATGGAAACCTCGGTGCGTTTATATGCCTTCTTCCCTATGATAAAAAAGAGCTTATTATGGTTCCAGTGAACCGTTATCGGACGTCCCCGTCGACCTCTTGTTCCTCCACATCCTCTTACCCTACACCCTTCGCTTCTTCCGACCCAAGAAAGTCATCCGCAAGACGTCAAATGCGATTTGGAAGTATCTCTGTGCGCAGTTGTGCCTCACGTCGTACATGTTTGGTGAACGCCATCCAGATGAAGAGCGTGAACAATCCCACCCCAGCTGGCTATCTTTTGGGGATACGAGTGGGAAGGCCGGAGAAGCTCCGCTGCATTTCCGTGGCAGCTATCGCCGGGTGCCCAACAGTGACAACGTTGCAGTTCCCCGGGACATGCGTGCTACAGCCAGGGTTGATGCCAGTGGCTTGCCTATGGATGATGAGGCACGCAAGCTTATTGCGGCTCAAGACGTCGAAGCGGAGAAAGCAAAGCGGAATCCGAAAGATGACTACACTGTGGTTTACATTCCTCCCCACTTCCAATACCGCATAGGCCTATTCATATTCGCACTCTGGATAATTGGCTGTGTTTTTATTACTGCCGCAGTGTCTGCGCCAATCCTACTTGGTCGCGGCGTGTTCAACCTCTTCACCGAAAGACAGATGCACGACGGGTACTCTTTCCTTGTTGGCTTCTACGCACTTTGGGGCTGCTGGGTTGTCAGTCACGCTATCGAACGAATGGAAAAGAGGCGCCAACGGCGCAGTGCGGACGATACACGTGGAAACTGGCCATTATACTTTCTCAAGCGAAGTGTCCTATGGCTAGCCAAGATCTCATACATCATTTTCTTCGTTGGCATCGTCATTCCAGCTCTCATCGGCCTTGTGGTTGAGTTATACATCGTCATGCCCATCCGTCTGTCATTGAACCCCGACATTGTGCCGAATGTACGCCTCGTGGATATGTGGGCGCTGGGTATCATCTACGCAAAGATCTCGCTCCATGTCAATCGCTTGCGCCCACTACATCGTATAGCAGCTGGATTCAACCATGTAGGTTTTTAAACTGAACCTTTACTGCGTTCTTTAACCACCATTTTCATTGGCAGATCAAAGCACACGGATGGACAAATCCGGAACCCTTCAGTGCGACAGCTGAAGTTATCGCACCGCTCGTCGTGGGCCTTATCGGCATGCTAGCACTTCCTCCTACCGTTATCACCACATTGCGACATGTTATCCCTGTACCGGTTGACCAGCGCTTTATCCGTAAGCTCTTCGTGCCTATCTCACCTCTAGTTGTCCTTATTATTCGTATAGTAATGCACGTGTACCCTGGAATATTTGTCTGCGTGGGCCTTATTCGGCTCTGTGTGACAGGCTCCGGGGCGCTTTCACGATGGTCGCAGTCTATTCGTGATACGGAGTTCTTGGTTGAAATGCGCCTACGCAATTATGATCAAGAAAAGGACTCGGAGAAAATGAGAGAAGAGAAGGGGAAGGAGGACGCTGACGCTAATAACGTAGTAGTCGCGGAAGAGGCCGTGGAGGGACTAGCTGCCGATTAATGCTTGAATTTCTGCGTCCTCGTCGGTGAAGGTGGACTCGTTACTATTTCATCCTCACATCATTGTAAGATAAGTCTTCATCCGATAGTCGTTCACCCACTATATTACATAATGTACACCAAAACTCGTCGCTCTACCAGCGTCTTGTGTAATGAGCGCGTCCACTAAAATAACAAAAGTTGAGAAGGATGCATCGTTGTGTTTTGACCTCATAAGTAAGAATGCACCTCATAGTTGCGGTAAGTTCAGTGCAAAGTAAATACCATCTACGTCCTTTGGTTTGGGGGAAATCCGAGCTTATTCACCATCTTCCCCATTCTCTTCGTCTTCAACACCAATCCAATTCTCCGACTCTGTAGAACTATACTCTTCCAGTGCGTCCCTTCGCACAAGCCGGCGTACACGCCCGTGATTCTCGGAGGACCAGCGATGGGGGTGGATGTCCATATCCTCCAGGCACCATGCGATGAAGCGTTCACCATCATCGTCTTCGTCCGCGAGCTCGATATTCCAGCCGAGGAAGAGGCACATACCATTGAGGTACACTGAGAGCCCTTCTCTATGGCTATAGTCCATGTGATACGATTCCAACATCCCGTACGTCGCGCCGCGCCGCAGGAGTATGTCGACGCCAGGCTCTGGGTCAAGCGGAGTCGCGGCACGGTGAATGGGCGGCTCCCAGGTAGGTGAGACCCATTCGCCTTCGTACTCGTCATTGGAAGTGTCGTCGTAGTCCTGGAGTCCGTCAACGTCTTCATCGCCGCCGCCGTCGTTGTCATCGTCATCGTCGTCATCGTCGTACATGACGTCAAATGGACCCCAAAATTCTTCCTCTTCGGAGTAGTCTTCGTCATCATCTTCGGCGTCCGATTCGCTGTCGCTTCGCAATGGAGGGAAAATCTCCGCCCATGGGTCCACGAGGTCTGGAAGAGGCGAGGGTCGCGAGTCGGTCGCTCCTCCTGGCTTGCCCTTGGCAAGGATCGAGAGAAGGTTCTTGAAAATAAAGAGGGGAAGCGGGCGGGACCGAATGGCTGCGCGGCAGAAGGGACATGTCTTCTTGCGAAGAATAAGAGGTAGGGGTTCGTCGACGTTCATCTCGTCTTGAGGTACGGGGGCATTGCGGAACCACTCTTGGAGGCATTTCTGGCAAACAACATGACCGCAGGGGGAAAGCCTGTATGATAACAGCTGGAGTACGAATGAGTGCAAACTCGCACGCCACTCACGCAAACGGTTTGGAAAGTGTGTCTATGCATATCTGGCATTGCAAAGCTCCTTCGATATTGGATGCGAGCTAGACGGCAGTCAACCACGGTCTTCGATTGAAAGTAAGATATTATACCTCGTCTGCTTGTCTAGTTTTTGTCTCCAATACCTCTATTTGGGATAGCTGCTCCTCATGACTCTGTAGGTGGAAAGAATTGATCAGAAATGGAGGTGCAATGCTACCGTCCATTCAACAAACCTGATGCATCGAATGTAGTTCGTTCTTCAAGGACAATATGGTCTAACGCAACGTTAGAAATATGCTTGGTGGTAAATGAGCCACTCACATTTGCTTGCTTTTGAATAATTTTGGTGTGAATGACCGCTTGCTGGATAGGATTGAGGTTCGATGAACAGTACGTAGGTCATGAAATGAAACATGCAGACCTTCTTGAGCACGTCTAATTCCCTCTTCATCCTATTGAACTCTGTGGAGGCAACAGGCCAGCCGTATGTGGACTGAGGCCCGGCTTCATCATCCGATACCGCTGGGAGGCTTGGTGCTTTCACGGAAGAGCGTTTACCTTCACGAGACACTTCTCTCTTGGCTCGTGGGATAGAGCGAGGAATGTTGGAGGGTATATCAGAGACTGAACTTGAGACACCATGCTTCTGCCTCGAAGGCCTGTGCGAGCGCTCCACAAACGCCTCAGTAGATGGACCTGGACGGGAACCGGGATTTGAAGGGGCGTTCGAAGATGAGGAGACGTGTTTCTTCTTTCTGCGATGTTTCTCGCCCCTAGACGTGGGTACGTCATCGTCATCTGAAGGGACAAGAGCTTGTTCGCGAGAACCATCGCGGTTCCTCTTGACCAAGTAGGAAAAATCATGTTCAAGAGAGCGGTTGTCACGCATCTGAGAAGGACGACGTCGAGAAACAGTCGCGCTTGATTCCATCGATTGATCGTCGTCTTGGATGGAGTGTGTGCTATATGAGAACAGACGAAGCATGTTTGAGCGCAAGAAGCGAAGGGCGTGCCAAGCTGAGAGTAGCTCACTGGACCTCTGCCTTTAGCTAGGGGTTGCTCTGGACCTGGCCAGCTGCCGCGCTGTTCCCGCCTGTTCCGCGCCTGCCACTCCGGAACCGAAACCGAAACCGAAGCCAACAAAGCCATCATGCATCACGTGCGAATAACTCTCTCACAATTCAGTTACTTCGTCAGTAGTGTACATACAGACTCGACGCATACGGTTAACCTCCACACGACACCAATACAATTCGAGAACATAAGGGTAGAGCAGTGGCCTGCCCGAGATAAAAAAAAAAAAAGGTGAACAGAGTAGGAGACAAAGGTAGTACAACAGATTGAAAAGCAAAACCTAAAAGAAAGTTCAGATGATGTTCTAGAAAACGTGTAGAAGTCAAGACACAGGAGAATCGGTACTCATGAGCGAGGATGGAGGAGCTGAAGCTGCACTTGCCAGCTGGCCTTGGAGACGTGGTCGAGTCTCACAAGCACCAGATCAAATGTATCGATGTGATGGGGGCCAACAGCCCAGGCTGGGTCCCAGTCCTCTTCCACTCTGCAACCCTTATGTTCCTGTAAAAAGCGGTTGTGAGGATGCAGATCATAATGACCAGGAGGTAACCTGTACAGCAATGAAGCGAGCAACGGATTTGGCCACGTTCTTCGCTAGTCTCGCACGTGTGATAGGTCCAGGAGGGTTGCGGAAATCCCTCGTAGGGATCTGACGACTCCAGGGCTGATAACCCGGCCACTAATGTTGTGCAACGTCAGGACAACGAGGACATTTACAAATGTGCCCCACAGCAAAGCTAAGTTATGCAGGGTGAGACTTACGTTGAGGCGAAACGAGACGGAGGGGCCACGCTCGACGAACATCGGTTCATCACTTGCCACAAGGCGTTCAAAGCGACCTTGCATGGCCTCCCTCAATGAAATCCCTTCTTCGTTGGGGTTTTGCATGTAGAAGTGGATCGGTGGCTCGAGATTGACTTCATAAACGTAGCGACGCCTGTCACTTAATGTGTGGGGCCTGTAGCGCTTCTGCGGCACCATGGGTCCCCGTTGATGCTCGCTCACTGGAAAGCGTAGGGGATGTGGCTCCGGGTATGATATCTATTGATGTTGGCTTGTTAGAATGACACATGTGGAACCAACAAAATGAGGAACAGCTTTGGGCATGGGCCACGAGGGTTGCTGAAGTAGGTAGGGGGAGACGAGCCTGGAGGGAGGAGGCGACAGAGGTGGAGGTGGAGGGAAGACATCGGGTGCCAGTGTGCACACAGGAAGCCTGTCATCGGTCGGCGACGGTGATCTGCTGCGAGTAAGACCTATTGATTAACGAGTTGAGTTGGTGAATGGAACTACTGTAGGTGGAAACTTGACTTGGGGGGAAAAGAGCATCCAGTGCATCAAAATCCGGGATCGTATAGAGGTGCATAACGATGAAGACTGAGGTGCGCGTGATCACATGAGAGGACATGAAGACATGACATTATCATATCGATTGATCTAGCAATGAGGAAACCTTATCCTGGGCATTATTTAACTCGACCCGAGGTCTAGAATTTTTCGAGAGATCAACAACGATGTCCGCTTCTAAAGGTCGCGTTCTCCTCGCCTACTCTGGTGGCCTTGGTGAGTGACCCCGAGATCTCATATGGTTACTAATGCTGATACGCCTAGACACATCCTGCATCCTTGCATGGCTCATTGAGCAGGAATACGAGGTCTATACCTTCCTGGCAGACGTTGGTCAGGAGGAGGTCAGCTATAGCCAGAATCAATGAGGGCTATTGATCATGTCGCATGAAGGATTTCGAAGCTGCCCGTCAGAAAGCTCTTGCCGTTGGTGCCAAAAAGTTCTTCCTTGAGGTTTGCTGGATACACGTATTTGTATCGACCGCAGACACTAAACCAACCATATACAGGATCTCAAACGCGAATTTATTACCGAACTCATTTATCCCGCCATTCAAGCTAATGCCATTTATGAGGTTAAGTTTTCTCTTTCTCAGGATATCGATTATATCCGTCTGATCAGCTTTCCTTGACAGAACGTGTATCTTCTCGGAACCTCCCTAGCGCGTCCTGTTATTGCTCGAGGAATGATTGCTATCGCCGAGAGGGAGGGTTGTGAGTAAGTGCGTCTGACAGCTTTGAGGAATTCAGAACTTAACTTCCCCCCTTTCAGCTTCGTCTCTCATGGTTGCACGGGGAAAGGGAATGATCAAGTCAGGTTCGAGCTCGCTTTCTATGGCCTGAAACCGGATATCAAGGTCATTTCACCTTGGCGGATTCCTGGTAGGCTATCTTTGTCTCCTGTCGTGGAAAGCACAATAAGACGCTGAACCCTCTTGAATGAACGGTACACAGAGTTCTACCACCGATTCGCAGGACGTCAAGCCTTACTCGCATATGCTACAGAGAAACAGATCCCCGTTCAACAGACAGCTGCCAAGCCATGGTCGACGGATGAGAACCTTTTCCACATATCTTACGAAGCCGGAATCCTGGAAGACCCGGATACCACGCCGCCTTCCGATATGTGGAAGCTCACATCTTCTCTCGAGAACGCTCCCACTACTCCTGAGTCCATCTCGATTGAATTCAAGGCTGGCCTACCAGTGAAATTGACTGTGGGCTCGGCGACGCACACAGATGCTGTCGATATCTTCTTAGCGTTGAATTCATTAGGTCGTAAGCACGGCATCGGCCGCGTCGATATCGTCGAGAATCGCTTCATCGGGGTCAAGTCGCGTGGATGTTACGAGTCTCCTGGAGCCACCATCTTGCGTGCTGCACATATCGATCTGGAGGGTTTGACCCTCGATCGGAATGTCCGCGCACTTCGGGATCAGTTTGTTACCGTTGAACTGAGTCGCATCTTGTACAACGGTCATTTTTTCACCCCGGAACGGGAGTTCGTCACGAGCGCTATCCCCGCCAGCCAACGCACAGTAAACGGTGTTGTCCGGCTGAAACTGTACAAGGGTAACGTGGTCATCGAGGGCCGATCATCAGAAGAGGTACGTTGCAGGGGGGCTAAAATTTGTTGTGTCGTTTTCTTACGAGTTTGATTAGGGTCTATATGACGAGAAACAATCATCTATGGATGAGTTGGGAGGCTTTGAACCGACTGATACGACGGGATTCATTCAGATTGAATCTATCCGCATCAAAAAGTGCGTCAGAGACCGTTTTTTCGTAAATCGGTATTAATATCTATGTTGTAATAGATGGGCACAGGCAAACATCCGCAAAGGACAGGCTGGCGTTGAGCCCAAGGACGTTTACGGTACCCGTATTTGAGTCGAGGGTCGGTAGAGGTTACTGTAAATGTTAGCAATGTACAATTTGGATCGTACTAGTGCCTGCTTAATTTGTGTGACCGTGGCGACAAGCCGTGAGCAAAACGCGCGCGAACTCACATGGCTGAATTCAAGTCCTGGACACTCTCGACTCCGCAGTTGTAGGATTCGAATTACTAGGCACCACGCCCGTCTCACCTTCGAACTCTCGTTCGCATCCCGTGTTCTAGATGGACAAGGACAACAAAGAGGACTTCAGTTTCGGGCGCTCTTGTGACCTCAAAGTTCCGGTCACTTTTCGGATGTATGTGCTACGTTACCTTCGGGTTTCATCCCATTAATTCAATATAGATCCCAGCTCGAAGGCGTGCGTCACCCTCGACCTTTCACAGAACTTATCGACGGGCCAGAGTTGCGCTTCCACGGAGTCCAGTCTCCGTAAGCTCGGTGTCTTAATCGTCTTCTGGATCCCTCCCCATCCAAATTCCTAACCTCCCGAAAGCACGCTCTCAGATCTCTACGTCACTTGCCAGCTACTTGCAGACAACAAACCACTGACAATTCCATTCCGGACATCATATAAGACATTCAAGAGTAGTTATACGTCGGTCTCGCCTCGTAGTCTTCCGTTCTGGACATGCTTGGTTGACCGTTTCTTACTAGGTGGAACGAGTGGATCACGTTACCGATTCGTTATTGCGACCTTCCACTCAGCTCGCAGATCACATTTACTGTATGGGATATAGCAGGACCTCGCGCAGCGGTGCCTGTGGGCGGCACGACTTTTCGGCTGTTCAGCAAGAAATGGTGCGTGTTGTTCTGTACTCGTGCTGTATATGCGGCCTTGATTTCAGTGCTTTCCCTTGATAGTACCTTGCGAAGGGGAAAACATCGACTGTTGCTGTGGCCGGACAAGGAAGCTGATGGAAGTATGGAAACTACGACACCGAGCAAGTCAGATACCGAAGATGAGATGGGAAGGCTGGAGAAGGTGCGACTCTTCCTTGTCTGTCGAGTCTGCATCAGAAGTAAGAACCTGCATCGGGTCTATCTCAGCTCGTGAAGAAGCACGAACGGGGTGATATGCCCAAGTCGGAGTGGCTCGATAAGTTGGTTTTCCGGAGGATGTCAGAAATTCACGCGGTGTGTACATGCCTACGATCTCGTATTGGCATATAGCTAAATGTGATGAAGGTGGAGGCTGAAAAATCGAACAACCTCTATCTTTATATCGATCTACCCCGCTTTGATTTCCCCGTCATTTTCAGCGAGCTCGTACGGTTTCTTCCTATATGTTTATTCCATCGTTTGACCTGTCATGCAGGAGGCTGTGGCCTCGAGTTCCCAGCTACTGGCCCCACCGCCTGCGACACACGCATCAGTGCCACCCCTCCTTCCGGGATCCTTTCATACCGACCCTTACATGTGGACCGTTGCAGATCCCGACATACCACGCGATAATCCCGTCGAAGATAAGCACCGTCGACTAGTCCGTAGTCACCGTAGTAGCCCATACGACCGCGAGCTCAAACCCAACACGAATTTGCGAGATGATCTCGGGGTGCGTGCCATCCTTCTTCCCGGATAAAGATTGAGTGAAATAACAGTTGCATCTTGCAGGAAATTTTGAACTACGCGCCTAGCCGGGTCTTAACATCAGAGGAAAAGGACCTTGTCTGGAAATACCGCTTTTACCTCGCGCGCGACAAACGTGGTCTTACCAAGTTTGTGAAGTCAGTGACATGGCGAGACCCGATGGAGGTGAAACAGGCTGTAGAAGAACTTCTTCCTATGTGGACCGAGATTGATACGGATGATGCACTGGAGCTTTTGGGCCCTGGAACTGTCGACTCGCGAGTCCGAGCTTTTGCTGTTAAACAACTTGCCAGGGCAGATGACGATGTATGTATTGCATTTCGTACAGTCGCACATTTCCCGACTCATTGTATCCAGGAACTCATGTTATATCTATTGCAACTAGTCCAGGCCCTCAAGTTCGAGAGCTCTGCCAGCGACACAAGGTCTTCACGCTCGACAGCGAGCGCTGTATCATATGATGATAGCGGCCTCGCAGACTTCTTGGTCACTCGCGCCGTGAAAAATCACGTTCTTGGCTATAGGTTATATTGGTACTTGACCGTAGAAGTTGCTTTGGAGGATCGTCAGATAGGGAAGATGTATGCAAAAGTCATCTTCAATTTCCGAGAGAGGCTGCAAAAGGTGTGACTTATTCTTCTTACTCTCAATTTAGTGGGCCAGTGCTCAAAATTCGTTATGTAGACAGAGCCAGAACGTGACATACTTCTCGGTCGTCAAGCTGAATTCGTGACTTCTTTGGCCAAACGCGCGAAAGAGTTCAGTAATCAGAAAGAGCCGCGACCCAAGAGAATTGAAAAATTGCGCACCTTCCTCGCTGATTCCAGAAACAATTTTCTTTCCATGGCGTCTCTCCCTCTCCCGCTCAACGGAAATATCGAGGTGGTAGGGATCGTTCCAGAGAAGGCATCCATTTTTAAGTCCAACCTTTCTCCCCTCCTGCTGTACTTCAACTGTTCCGATGGATCAGAATATCCCATCATTTTCAAGGATGGGGACGATTTACGTCAAGATCAGCTTGTCATACAGCTGTTCACTCTTATGGATCGACTGCTCAGGCAGGAAAATCTTGATGTGAAGTTGACACCTTATCCTGTGCTTGCGACGGGGCCGCAGCAGGGGATGATGCAATTCATCCCAAGCAAAACCATCGCCAATATTGTGAGCGAAAATGGGACGCTTCTAAACTATATGCGCGCCCATTACCCTGATGAGGGCAGCGTTGGGACATATGGCGTCGATCCGGGTGTCATCGACACGTTCGTTCGCAGTTGTGGTAAGCCCTTAGACCTGTTGGATGATTTTCTTCATTTCATCTGCCTTTCAGCGGGATATTGTGTCGTCACTTATTTGCTCGGCGTTGGGGACCGTCATCTAGATAATCTACTCGTTGCACCGGATGGTACGCATAAAGCATTATATCCCGTCCGTACGGTTCGTTGGTTGACACGTGTATCAGGCCATTTCTTCCATGTCGACTTTGGCTACATCCTTGGGCATGATCCAAAGTTGTATCCACCTGCAGTGAAAGTTTGCAAAGAAATGGTTGACGGCATGGGGGGCGTGCACTCGCAGCATTACGCACGCTTCACAAACTTCTGCTTTACAGCGTTCAGCATCCTTCGGCAGAGCGCAAATCTTATTCTCAATCTCGTTACCCTCATGGTCGACGCAAATATCCCTGATATAAAGGGCCGCAACGTTAACGAGCTGTTGCAGGAAAAGTTCATGCTGGACCTCACCGAGGAAGAGGCGATAAAAAATTTCGAGACCCTTCTGAACGAGACATCTTATTTCACGAAAGTAGTGGATCGCTTCCATGACATAGCGCAGTACTGGAGGAGCTAAATATATTTATGATTCACATAGTGATATCATGCCCTGCGGTGCTGTCCTGATGATGCATCGGAGATACGGAGTGTGTTGCGGACTTTGAAATCTACGCCACCACATTGCTTGAACGTCCAAATTAGGGAGTAACTGTAACTGTCTGCCGATTTCTGTTCTATAATGGCTCGCGGAGTGGCATCCCCTGGCCCCTCATCTCTTCCCAGAGTTTCATTTGTAAAAATTGTCGACGAAGGTTCAACAGCACGCAGTGGCGTGCACGACAACCAACAACGATCTTATGGATGTGCGTGAATGCACTTCTTTCTCTCGTTTCCTTGCTCACCGTTGTATAGATAACGATTTCTCTTTGTTTGAGAGACCTCAGCACTACATTCGATACATCGGTGCGCTCTTTCCTCTGGACACTGCTGTGGAACTGAACGTATTGGAATAGAACCACTCGAGACTGAGCTCGCGGTCCAGGTGGAGTATGACATGGATGAGCAAGGTGTGCATTCTCGCGTTGGAGTAATGTGTGTACATTGGTGACAAGTTGGACAGACCAGGAATGGCTCGATGCCCTCAATGTTGAACGCAAGAAGGAACAACTAGACAAGATATCGTACGAAGCATTCGAGATTGTAATGGACAGGCTGGAGAAGGAGTGGTTTGACTTGGTGTGCGATGACTCTTCGTCCCTCTCAACCCTAACCTGATCCATTCACAGACGAAGAACATCCCCAAACCGGACCTAGCACTGCCTTCCGAAGACTCGACTTGCGCAATCTGCGACGACTCGGAAGGAGAGAATACTAATGCCATCGTTTTTTGCGACGGATGCAACTTAGCCGTCCATCAAGGTATTTCCGCGCACGGTCTAGGTAACCCATATCAATCTAACGTGAGCGCCTTCAGACTGTTATGGCGTTCCTTACATACCAGAAGGGCAATGGTTATGTCGAAAGTGTACTGTGTCCCCAGAGAATCCTGTGGTGCGTTTCAACGTTGTTAGGCACCGAAAAGTTCTCAATCTCTCATCTATAGTCTTGTTTTTTCTGCCCGAACGAGGGCGGTGCATTTAAACAGACTGTCCACGGTGAATGGGTTCATCTACTCTGCGCAATCTGGATCCCGGAAACCCGTGTCGCCAATGAGGTTTTCATGGAGCCCATCACTGGGGTTGAACGTATATCAAAGCAACGTTGGAAACTGGTCTGTTCTCGACTATTGTATCTTGTATGGCCGCGCTCACTCTCAAGACTCAGAAATGCTCGGTTTGTGATGTGAGAGAAGGGGCATGCATTCAATGCAGCAAGAACTCTTGTTTTCTTGCATATCATGTCACTTGCGCACGCAAGGAGAAATTTCTGATGCCCATGAAGGCTTCATCTGGTTTGGAACCCCCACCCCTACAATGCTTTTGTGAGAAACATATGCCTGTTTGTCGTAATTCTTATTTTATATACACTGGCTGACCACTCTTCAAGCGCGAAAAACTCGAAGCGCGCGCAGAAGCATTAAAAGCCGAGGCTGCGCTGGAACATTCAGATACGAAGTCAAGCAAGTCAGCTCGCGCGTATGCCAAGACGTATAAACCTGGGCCTCCTGTCGTCCCATCGCTCATCATGTCTCGCATCCTCCAGTACATCAACAAGATCGTTATACGCAAGCGTAGCGAGTTCGTCGAACTCGTGTGCCGATATTGGAGTCTGAAGCGTGAGGTACGTAGAGGCGCACCTCTCTTGAAGCGGCTACATCTGGAACCGTGGACCGCATCGGCGGGCAGTCGTGCCCAAACGGACGAGGAGAAAGTTGCAAAGCTCGAGGTGCGTGGCGTCTTGCAATAGGAATCCACGACTTCATATAATCTTGTACAGCTTGCGAAGCGCTTGCGGAAGGACCTTGCTGATGTGCGGACCCTCGCGGAGCTCAGCCGTAAACGTGAGAGCCGGAAACTGAGGCAGGCTCAGATCATTCAGGAGGTACTCAACCGAGTTGTCTTTGCACACGAGGCAGGGCTTCGCATGGCATTCGAAAATGTTGTTGCGTTCGTACATTCCGTGTTAACCTTGGCATCTCATTTAATAGCTGCTACAGGCTTGACCGCCAGGGCTTTTTTAAGAATCCCATCTCAAAATCTCAGGTTCCCGACTATTTCGATGTCATTCGGCGGCCTATGTGGTGGGGCGCCATTGATGAAAAACTTGATCGACACGAGTATTGGGACATTGACGCATTTAGGGTGTGTCGCTCAAGGATCCATCATTCCTTCCTCCTCACTCTAAAGGGCATATTCCAGGCGGATATAGGCCTTGTCATTGACAATGCAATGCGATACAACAAGCCAGGGACACCATATTACAAAGCGGCGCAACGCATCAAGTCAAATTCGGCGACGCTGCTAGCAGAACTCAATAGACTGAAAACTTCGGCATCTTCAGAGCTAGCTCGCTCCTACGAAGCTCTCAATGGCCTCGTACAACAGGATATTTTGCCCATCGGCGATCTGGAACCTCCTTTGGCAATGCTTGACCTCCTTACTTCCCCAGACATTGCCGACGAGCTCAATATTGTACTACACTCAGACCCGCTTCAATTCCTGCTCGCATACGAGCTTCCAGAGGCAAAGCCCCCGCCTGTAGTTTCAGTACCGCCAGCCCCCCTACCTCGCAAAGCGAAACGCGAGCGCAAGGTTGAGCTCACAAAAAAGCGCCCAGAACAGCGCAGTGCCACAGCAATGGTACTTAACACCGAAATTAAGTCCACGATGGTCGATACTTCGCTTGGTTTTCACGTGCCTGCCCCCACCACTGTCCCAACGAAGTTGGCAGCAGCGGCAGACACCGACCCAAGAGGGACACCGAGCACAATAGGTGCCTTTGCCAATGTTCTACTAGAGGACGGATCCGATGCAGAGCAGATTCTCGGCAAACGCAAACGTGCGAAGCAGTCACCCTCGCAACCCGGCACGGATGCGGAAGTCTTAACAGATATCAATCCAAAGGATTCATTCGCGCTGTTTGACAAGGGATGGATATTAGATCCAGGCGTGCGCCGTGGTGGCCGACCGCGGATCGAGCGACTACCACCACCATTGCCGAAGAAGCGGCCCAAAGGTGCGTCTTTCTTTTGTTCATTCTGCGCGGCTGGTTGGTTGCGCAGGAGCGATATACTCACGCACGGTTGCAGTTGTAAATGCAGGTGCAGTCGAAACTTACTTGGAAGAAAATGGTAGTGCCGGAACAGGTTTGTCGACGGATTTCTCTCCACAGACCGCCTATCCGAGTACCGGATCAGGCGATTCGACCTATTACCACCAAACAATTGGGATGTCGCGCAATATAGACACTCCAGACCACATCCTCAGCAAGTCAGCGTCTTGGCCGCCCGAGACTGACGAACTTAAGGCCTTTACAACGGATGGTAGTAGATTTCTCTCAGGACCTGGAGTTATCCCAATGCAAGAAGCACTGCCTCTACCACGCAGTCTTGCGCACGAACAAGATACACAACATACCCAGCTAAGTGAGCCAGCGTTGTTTGATGACAAACAGCCCATCACGATGGGCCAGTCGCCACCTGAGGAGCCAGGTGATTAATAGCCCTGTACGCGCTCTACAATTGGGCCAAGCGCTGACACGCACTACAACAGAACCTCAAAACGCGATGTGTGAGGGTGTCATCCATGACGAACCATCTGAGATGCAACAACTCACGGGGGCCTCGATATCAACGTCACCTCCAGGAAACGACCAACTTGCAATGCCTCTTACACTGGCAGAGGCGAAATTGAAATTCAAACTTGAGCCCAACATGAGTATTTCACAGGATCCTGACGGAAAACTTGTTATTCAAGAACTAGACTCTCCAGTAACACGCCGCGAGAAAGCGATGCGAAAGAAGCGAGCCCGCTCCCAACTTGCTGCACCTGTCATTACTACGTGTTCCACACTGGAGGGTTCAGACCTTAGCTCACTCAGCGAACTAAGCGAAGAAGATGACGGGAAAGTGCACGTCAAGAGGAAGGCCGATGTGACGAAAAAAATGAAACAGCCTGGGGAGGTCGTGCTCGAAGATGGCAAGATGCTAGAAGGCGGGACACTGGGTGCGGTCGTTGCTTCCTACATACCACCAAACCTAACGCTGATTCCCGGTTTCTAGTCTGGGCGAAAGCCAGTGCGTTCTGCCCCTGTCTCATGGTTGCGCCTACTGATCCCCCCTAACGATTAGAGAACTTTCCATGGTGGGCAGCCGTTATTTTTGAGCCAGACGATCCGACCGTGCCTCCAAAGGTACTCAAATCTCGGCCAACCAAGTCCAAGTCACCAATGGGTCATCATCTTGTACGCTTCTACGATTCATCCCAGTCATGGTACGCATGTTACTCGATTATGGCTTTCATTCACCTAATTCGTTCAAGGCAATGGGTCGAACTCGACCAGCTTTTATTGCTTGGCGAGAATGACGGTGAGAGCGGGTGGAAGCATTTTATCTATTGCGCAGTAAACAATACTTCTATGCAGTGCTAGATCAATCGCTTTTAACGACATCAAAAAGACAGAAATTCAGCTCCGCAAAGATGCGTCAGGGTTGTAGAGAGTCATATAGGTACTCCAATTACTTGCAATGTGTTGGGGTTTACATTGATGCCTTCGAGTTAGACAGGCCAAGATGGAAATGGAGACCGAAGATGACGCAGTGGTCGAGGGAACTATGCCTATGTCATCAGCTGTCATGGTGAAGGTGGTGGCTTCAGAATTTCAATCAGCCACTAGTATAGATGCTGAAATGGCTACTACTGGGAATGAGGAGCTGCGTAGCAACACTGATGCACCATAACATTGTGATTGCAATACTCCTCTATGAATACCAGTTCTGAGGTGCCTAATTAGGATCTTTTTATACTTTTTTTGCTTGTATGAGCTTGTATGAGCTTGTACAGTCATGTTATATAAGTGTAGAAGTTATAGGCAATCTGATAAGATGAGTTTGAGTATAAGAGTGTGGGGAGTGTCTGTACAAAGACACAACAAAGTAATCTCAGTAAATGTGTGCAGTATACAATGCATGAGAGCTGAGGGACTATGAAAGAGAAATCTATCTGTTTATATAGCTATCCAGGCAGTATTGTATGAAAGGAAAAGGGTTGCATGTGTGGCTGACAAGTTTGGCTGTTACAACTGAACCTCAAACACACCAAAAACATTTCCCTTTCCCTACATTGAACCCAGAACCACAGGCATCTTGGCCCATCATGAAACTCCCCCCACAAACATGTGACATAACCCATGTTCAAGCCACCTGACAGTTCCCATGATCATGTGCCCAACCACGTGACAGCCTACCCTTGGACCATGACTCATACCATATGACACCTTATCTCCATTATCTGTACTATACTTAGAACATGACTCATTCCTAACTCATACTGCTTACTCTGCTGTGATAAAGTGCAGCGAGTAAAGGTTTGTTTGAACAGTGCAGAGCTGAGAGTGGAGGAGAACAGAGGTATGTATTACTCTGTAGGAGATGGGGTTCGTCCCACTCCCATAGGAGGATTTATATACTCTATGGTGTAGATATGTACAAATATCCAAAAAGAGTGAGTAGAGGTGTCCACAATATCATGTATACAGTGTCATGAGATGTAATTCATATGTGGAACATAAACATATCAAAAGTCCATGCCTCAGGGCACATGAAACATACAGTAGGGACTTCCAGGAAGTCCAGGGGAAGGTGTACGATCCTTTAGATCATTCCCAAAGATGAAACATAGAGTGCAATTATACAGTAGCAAGATATCCTGCAGTACTTAATATTGCACTTAATAGATCTAAAACATAATTGATCCTAATGATCATGCTACTTTTAAGTAGTCCATTCTATTCCATACAGTAATTGAGATTGTTAGCAGTCCTGATTTAGAAGTCCAATTGTCATGGAGCACTTAGGGCGCTCTGTCTATAGTAAGCGAACCAGCTATTCTGGCTTTAAGGATCTAGCCGATCCGAGTGTCCTAGACTTACCTACAAGTTGCATCAACTGCATTAGGCAGGTATCCAGTCCGGTCTGAGTCAGTGGTCTGCATCTGTCTCAACATGCTGACTGGCCCCCCTTCTGATGACTGATGCCTTGCTTACTGATACTTACCCCTGCTGACTGAAATTAAATCTATAAGATGGTAACGCCTCAATGGAAGTAAACAAGCTCATATTGTGTCATGTGAACCTATAAGATGGTAATGCCTCAGCAGAAGTAAATGAGCTGAGGGTTCAGTATGCTACAGTTGGACTATTTATATTGTACCAGTTTCTGTATAGTATTCTATGGTGTGGTTATCATATGATTATTGTTTGTGCTTTGTATCATAAGAATGTTCTATAAGTGATTGAATGCATTAGGAAAATGGGAATTTACTTAATCCATCCTTAAGTCTCTTAGTCTTTCTTAATGGCCCATTTTAAGAACATTAAGGAAATTTTCATCAAGCTGAATTTTACTTGGGGTAAGGAACTTTTACTTGATGAACAGCAGCAAGCAAAGTCTTTGGTAGAGCAGCTAAGAGCTGAGAGTGTAGAGAGAACAGAGGTGTATTACTCTGTAGGAGATGGGGTTCATCCCACTCCCATAGGAGGAATTATATACATCAGGAAGTTGACAAATAAGTTTCTCGAGGTTTCTCAACCTCAAAAACCTCGGAAAACCTTAGAAAACCTTGGAAAGCTGGTTATCTGGAAACTTAAGTCACTTATTCTGGAAACCTCACCAAGAGGCTGTCTATTTACGCCTATTTATTATGTAGATATCTGAGGTTTCCAGGTTTC
>QLPC01004239.1:1744-12203 GCA_003314055.1 Lactifluus hygrophoroides | reverse complement strand
GTGCCGGGGATGAACTTTAGCGAGTCTTCGTTCGGCGTCGTCTCCGTCTGTATGAACATGGACCGGGCTACGCCAAATCATCAACATGAACACAAAGGAAGAAAAAAAAAAGAAGGATTAGAGCGAGTCATGGGTGGGGCGTACTCATGGGCGGGTTGATGCGTGTTGGAGGTACCGTGCTTGGCCGGGCACCAGCAATGGTCGAGAGCGTGTACCGATGTGCGGCCTGTCGAGACGACGTCATATGAAGGCTACGCAGGGCATTTCCAATCGGGGCTGGTCGTCTGTAGTGCGAGCTTGTCGCACGTAGTGTTCTAAGAGACATAGGGATGATTCCTGAAGGACTCATGTAAACCAGTTGGCCCGTAGCTTACAATGCGACACGCTTAGTAGCCCAAAGTAACGGCCGCTTAGTCAGCGATGGTGCATTCGCGCGCTCAGTCAGTCGTGAAGTGAACCTCTCTCCATACTCTTTTTTTCATGTGGGATCAACTCCCAACTTCCATTCTTCCCCAGGTCGGGATTATCGTGGTACTTTTGTGTGTATCATGGCTGCTACTATCTAGGAGATCGCCAAGCAAACCTGGTCTACGCTCAGTAGCCATTCTCGTGCTCGGAGACATCGGCAGGAGCCCTCGCATAATGTACCACGCGGAAAGTTTTGCAAAGCTACAATTTGAAACCTTTCTGGTCGGATACGATGGTGCGCCCTCTGATTACACCCTCTTTCACGGTGGTTCTCACGAAACCGGTCTTGTCGCAGGTTCTAAACCCGTGCCTTCGCTGCTGTCTCTCCCTCACGTCCGCTTTGTATATCTTTCGCAGCTCCCTCCCTCTCTCCGAAAGTTCCCATTCATCATCTTCGCGCCGATCAAAATAGTTCAACAAGTATGCTCCATCCTCCACGCTCTCCTCTGGCGCATACCCCACCCTCCAGAGTTCATCCTCGTGCAGGTAAGTTTCCTGACCATCTCAAGCAAAGTGGTAAAGAGCTATGGCGAAGAATCCACCTAGCATCCCTACCCTGGCTTTGGTGTGGCTAGTGGGCGCATGCCGGGGAAGCAAGGTTATCATAGACTGGCATAACCTAGGATATAGTATTCTTGCGCTCAACCTAGGATCCAATCATCTATTTGTGAAGCTTGCCAAAATGTCATTGTTCCCCGTTTTCTCTACGCGAAACGTCAAACTGAGATCGTCACGTCGCACCAGGTTCGAGGCAGGATTCGGTCGGTCCGCATACGCCCATCTGTTCGTGACAAGGGCTATGCATGACTTTCTCGTGAAGGAATGGAATCTGCAGTATGAATCACATACCGATCCCCTGCGTTCTTTAATATTGAGTGATATTGAAAGGGGCCTCAAAGCTGTCCTTCATGACAGACCTCCTGCACACTTCCACCCAGCCGATGCTTTTGAAATTCACGAGGTATTGGAAACCTTCTAATGGGCCACTCTGTCATTCACACTCTATTTTCAGCTTTTTCTTCGGATTTCACATATCCTCCCTTCTACCTTCCTGCCGGCGTATAACCCACCGATCTCCACGCCTCTTACACGAGTGACTCCGGATGCACTCCCAAGCCTGCGGCCTGATCGTCCAATTGTCCTAGTAAGCAGCACAAGCTGGACAGAGGATGAGGATTTTTCCATCCTCCTCGATGCACTATCAATATATGAGCGCCGTGCTCGGGCAGCGAGTGGAAGCTTGCCCCGTATCTTGATGTTCGTCACGGGAAAGGGCCCTTTACGAGAGGCATACATGCGGAAGGCATGCGTTCTACAAGACGGAGAAGACGGGGACGTTTGGCAATGGGTGCGCATCCTTAGCACGTGGTTGGAACCAAACGATTATCCTCTACTGCTTGGTACGCCTGCCTAACTTGACCTGCAGACGTCATGAGCTGAGTGGGTTCTGGGCACAGGGTCTGCAGACTTGGGCATATCACTACATTCGAGTTCATCAGCACTAGACCTACCTATGAAAATTGTGGACATGTTCGGGTGCGGCGTCCCCGTATGTGCGCTTGACTTCGCGTGGTGGGTGCCACATCCTGTACAGGATGCCGAACGATATGATTGATATGATGAGACAGCCTCTCAGAACTTGTCACAGAAGGCAAGAACGGTGTCATTTTCCTGAATGCCGCTGGGCTTGCCGATCAACTCGAGGTAGGTTTCGCTCCGCTATGTTTTCGCGGATACCCAAATATGACAATTAGCGGCTGCTAACTTATGCTCGATCCTGTTGTGCAGGACCTGCTACAAGGGTTCCCAGATGCACGCAAGCTAGAAGAACTACGAGCATCGTTTAGGCGAGTTGTCAAACCTGGAAGCCTCTCAAACGGCGAAGATGAGGGTTGGGGTTGGAACTCGTGGGATGACAACTGGACAAGGGTAGTTCGGCCGCTGGTGTCACCGAATGTGCGCGTCGCTGAATGACGTCGGTTGAGGCCAAGTCGAGAACTTCAAATGCAAATAGGTGTTATTACCGAGTGACAACTAAAAGGAAGACCTGTCGAGTGGAGCTGTTCACCCTATGGTAGCGAATACATCCACGTGAACTGTGCGAGGCTGCAATGACAAGCAATGTTAGATGAGGTGCTATGACGTGTATATATGTGTCGTGTCGGGATCTGTTGTTGTGGCCTGCTGGCGAAGAGAGGCCGAGACTTGATTCGTGCGTCAGCGCTAAGTTAGTCAACTAGGGGTAAATTGAAATTGTCCCCAAAGTGGCGTTTCAACCTGGTTGGCCGTGTTCCAAGGAGAAAAGAGCGTGGTGTTCTCGACCAATAGTGGCGCTACGAACGTTTCTGATCGACAGGAGATTTTGACTGACCCTACAGACGACAGGTATTCCACGTCTACATGTCCCGTACCCCGCATAAGAATTCTCGCGTGGGTAAGAGACCATTTACGATCGATAGAATACTCATTCGCGATGGGGGAATAAGCGCTTCGTGACGTCAACCGAAGTGAACTTTTTTTTCGTGGGTGTATCGAGATGCGGAATGTGAATCGGGATGTAAGTTTCCGCCCATCAGGCGCGCCACCGGCATCGCGGACTGGGCACTGCGGAGGCATGCCAGGCACAAACGCGAGAGTTTGAGAGGGAGCCTATATAAAATCTACACGTGGCAATAGAAGCAGCCAGAGATGGGGTGGTCGAGGCCCAGAGGGAAGGAGATAACCGGACGATTCCCCAGGCGCCCGATAAGATTGGACGGTAATTGGCAACGGTTTGAGTTTCCATCAGAAACCTCTGCGTGCCGCTACTAAAACCGAAAGGGGCAGGTGGCGACCGCCAAAGAAAGGTGATGGTGCATGTCATAGGTTGCGTTATTAGACGTGTTTTTGTGATCTAGGTGCGTGTAGAGATTGAGGATGTCATTGGTGAGGCGTCGGAGGAATAGAGGCGATAAAGAAAAAGAGCGCAAAACCGACGAGGGGATGGGAGGAGGCCGGGAGGAACAAGGACAGGGGTCTAGACCTTTTCCACGGAAGGGGGGCGATTGGGTGGAGCGAACGAGGCACGTGGGGGTCTAAGCGGGTGGGAGAGGGGGGACCGGCTTGATTGGCGGTGCGAGTGGAGAGGTTCGAGACTATGACCAAAGACGGCGATTGTTTAGTGTTGACCCGAGGGAGTCGCAGGGAAAAAGAAAAAGAAAATTAATGTAATGGGTGGAGCAGTTGAGCGAGATGATGTCAACTCAACCGCGGCGGATGAGTCTCGAGCGACGAGCGAGGCTCAGGTGAGGGAGAGAGGGCGGAATGGCACAGGGAGGGGAAGATAAAAGGGAAAATAAAAAAAATAAAAGGTCGAGTGACGTCATGGATAGTTAAACAGAGGGAAAGGGAGGTCAGCCTAGAACACTGGCGCGGGGGCGGGCAAGACAAGGGAAAATGGCCATCAGCACCTCCGAATTCTCGTCTCCTCGTCTCCTCGTCCTTCGCCTCTCGCCTCTCTCTTCCCCTCGAAATGGATTTCTTTTCCCTTCCCCATCAGAAACAACCAACCGTCACCGAAGACGAAGACGGTGGAACCGACTTGTTCGCCAAGGCCATTGATGACAGATACAACCGTGGTCTACTCGTCCCTTCCACCTCCGCTCCACCCAACAACGCCAACAGAATAAGCCCCCTCGCGCTCTCCCTTTCCTCAATCCCTCGCAGTCACAATATCCCCTCCCTCCAAATCGCCTCCCGCTCTCACTCACACCATTTACCCGCGTCCTCTCCATCCGCCGTCCTTTTCAATTCCGTCCTCCCCGCGGATCTACCAGAGATACTCTCGGATCCCAATGTTCTCATCCTTGACATCCGTCCACTCCCCGCATATCTCTCCTCCCGCGTTCCCCATGCCGTCCCTCTCTCCGTTCCTTCCACTCTTCTCAAGCGTCCGTTATTCTCCACTTCAAAACTTGTAGAGATGTTGCCTAGTAACCTCGCACGTCGCAAGTTTTCTCAATGGCGCTTCGCACACCACATTCTCGTTTACGACGCCGATTCCGCCGTTCTTGCCGAGAACAGCAACATTCTTGGTCTTCTCCGAAAGTTTCGTGCCGAGGCGGGACTACCCGCTGATCCACAGCCAAGTGGAGCCGGCCCTTCCTCTTCCCCGGCCGAGTTGCGACTGAGCTGGATCAAGGGCGGCTTCCAGGCCGTTCTTCGTGAACAGCACGATCTCCTCGACCATAACGTTTCCCCGGATGATGACGAGGAGGAAGGTACTCCGTCTCCCCCAGCCTTCCCAGAGTCTGACTTCCCCGGCAATTCCGAGTCCCTCGACCTGACATCCAAAGTGCCCCGCCCGAACGCGCTGTCTTTGCCAGCAGGAAATCGCCCCTCTCTCCTTCGCACAAAGAACTTACCTATGAGCGCATTCACCGCCACTTCTACAACCTCACAGCGGGCTGGCACGATCCATCTCCATCATAAACACTTCCTCGGCCAACACGCAACCGTACGGGATTTCAGATCATCCAATCCTACTGTTGACCCCCCTCCCGTCCGCACCGAGTTTGTCACCAGGCCATCATTATCTGGCGCCACGGTCCCTCCATCCAGCTCCGATCCAGCTCCTAACATGGCATTCAATCCATTCTATGACACTATCCGGCAAAATGTGGAATTATCGCAAGGGGTCACCGAGCGTATTTCACTCAAGATTAGCCAGACTGCGAAGGATCGGATCGATGACCTGCCATTCGCGTGGCTGAGGGAACTCGGGCAGTGGGCCGCCGCAGATGACGAAGGATCGGACGGCGAGGATCACATCGAAGGCGGCAGCGGAAGCGGCAGTGGAAGTGGCATCAGTGGCGGTGAGCACAGCGGGATGAGCAGCGACAGCGGCGAGGACAGCGGCAGTGGCAATGAACATCCCTTCAGGCATTTCTCCCGCACGAACCTTCCTGCGGTGTCGTCTACAGATTCTCCTGCAAATCGTGCTGCCACAACCCCTGAGGGCGCACAGACAGAAGGATCAGAAGCGCTCGCTATGCAGTTCTATCGCATCGAACTCGGGGAACAGAGGCGCCTCATGGGCGTGATGGCACATCATTCGAGGGAAAGTGGGCGGGTTGTGGAAGAAGGCGAGACAAAGAGCAACAAGTCAAAGGTGAAGAGGAGCAAGCATCGCAGCAAGGGCACAGGGAGGTCTTCACGAGGGAAGCACGGATCGCGCGATTTTCCTTACAGCATCACAGCTGGCGTGGAAAAGGGATCAAAGAATAGGTGGGTGCAACATTTGATAAACTCGGCTATGTGATACCCACGAAGTATTCACGCTTTGGGTGCTTCCCACATCACAGGTATCGTAACATTTGGCCCTTTGAGCATGCACGTGTCCGCCTCCAGAAACAGAAACCGAAGCGTGCCAAGCCACCAACACCACCTTCAAATTCGAATCCTGGATCTCTCTATCCCATTGCTCTTCCTCCGCCAATTGATTTCCTTCCGCCAGTCACACTATCCTTCGCGAGCTCGCGTTCCATCCAGCTACCATTGAGCACCCCTGCGATGTCATCCACCACTGATGATTACGTCAACGCGTCCTACGTCCAGCCTCTTGGCACAAAGAAGCGCTACATTGCAACTCAAGGTCCTCTACCAGAAACCTTTAAGGATTTTTGGTTGTGCGTTTTTTTTTCATACTCCTACCTTCTTTCCTAAGGCGATGGAGCTGAGATGCTTTTTTTTACTAGGCTTGTGTGGGAACAAAATGTTCACGTAATCGTAATGCTTACTCGCGAGGTCGAGGGGTCAACTGTCAAGTGCGGCAACTACTGGTCTGGCGAAAACTTTGGGCCACTTCGTCTCAAGTTGCTCGAAGTCACCGGTGCAATCGAGAAGTACGAAAAGTCGGATTCCAGGATGCCAGGCTACTCTTTCTTTCCTTTCATGTCCAATGATGGGTCGGCACCCTCCGAGACCAGCACCGCCACCGGCAGCTTCCGCCAGTCGACCGTCAAACGTGTCCTCGAGCTATCTCACACGGGCTTCTCACACCTACCCGCACGACGCATCGTACAGTTCCAGTATCTTGATTGGCCCGATCTTAACGTTCCAAGCGATACGGGTGGCGTGCTCGATCTCATACGGGAGGTCGAGCGCGAAGTCGATATTAGCGAGGAAAGCCGTGGCACATGGGAAGGTCCTCGTCGGCCCGATGACTGGCGAGGTCGCTCTATGATCGGCACGGTTCGCCCGCGACGCTCCATGCATCGCAGTAGTCGCGAAGAAAGTCCGAGTGGTACTGGAAGCGGCAGTAGTGGCAGCGGTGCCAGCAGTCCGAGCCTCGACTCGATCGACTCGGATACAGGAATCGTGAAGCATGCTCTGGGGGAACGTCCAGTACTCCTTCATTGTTCTGCTGGCGTTGGGCGTACCGGGGGTTTCATCGCTATCGACGCCGTCTTGGATGGCGTGCGCCGCGAGATGAGGAAGCAACGCGAGGGCACGTGGATCAATAGTCAAATCTCAAGGAGTCGAAGCGGCAGAGATATCACCGAACGGACTGGGCGTACGAGCGGCAGCAGCACAAGTGAGAAGGACCGTACATCCTCAGGCGATGAGGTGGCCGCGATGGATGTCGACGAAGCCTCTGGCGGAGGACGCGCCTTACCCGCTCCGGGCCTGGTCGTGAAGCTACCGGCCGAGGATAACAAGGTCGTTGTGCACATCCCTGTTGTCGGTATGATATCTCCCTCTTCGTCCACCCGTCTATCAGGGAGAGAGGGTGGGTCGTCATACGCCGCACGGATGGAGGTCGATTCGATGTCATCCCCGTGGACCGCCACCGACTCTCGTGATAAGTTGCAGGCCTGGATACCCAGGAGCCAGCAATCAGAACCTCTTTCTTCACCATCCTCGACTTCCGCCCATGAATCTCGACCTGTTGCTGGCGAGTTTGTCAGGTCCACCGCTCCACAAGCGTTCTCTCGCTCCCTCTCGCCTTCTGGTGATTCCGCGCTTTCTGATAATTCAGCTCTGAGCGTCCCGCTTTCAATGCATAGCCCACGCAGCTTCTCTCCTATCGGCCCCGGGATGAACCGCATGTCATCGCAACATGGCATACTCACCGGCCTCGCCGAGGCGAATCAGCGCGTCCGAATGTTCTCGACCCCTGCCGGTGCGTCACTCAACAACTCAGGACTAACGCCGCATCTCATATCGGCTACAGAGATAGTGCAACCTGTCGCGAAGCGTGCCTCTGGTTCTTCAATACCCCCTGACACCGAGACAGCCTCCGATTCCTCTCGAGGACGCTCGACGGGTGCCTCGTCGCTTCTTTCATCGGACACGAAGAGTGGCTCTCTTGAGACATTGCCGACAGACCCGTCTGTGATGGATTTTTCCTCTGCGACCAAGTCGAACTTGGAGAAGTTGGGCCTGCGACTACCCTTATCTGTGATGTCAACAAGGAAGTCGGGATCGAAAAGCAGCGAATCCCCGCCTGCTAATGAGGATTCACCTCCCAATGCCTCAGATCCATATTATTCCCAGTCCCAATCCCACTCAGACCAACACTCGCCACCTGCATTCGATTATGCTCGTCCACGGCGATTGCACGACGATCGGCGCAGTCCTATACTCCTCTCGACCCTCGACGAACCGATTCACCGCGTTATCGAGGACATGCGCGAGCAGCGAATGAGCTTGTGCCAGAGCTTGCGCCAATATGTCTTTGTGCATCGTGCAGTGATCGAGGGCGTGTTGATGATAGTCGACGACGAACACAGGTTGTACGGCAAATCGTGGAAAGATAGCAACCTGGAGGGACTATCAAAGTTTGTGTCGGCTCGATTCTCCAACGCTCCGGGTGCGCCAATGACCACAAGCGAGAGCGGGAGTATTGGAAGCACTGCAGATACGGGCGGAAGTGAACCGCCTGTTAGCCTCACGAGTGGGCGTGGCAGCAGTGGCAGCGAGGAGAACAAGTCGGGCATGGTGTCACAGAGTCAAGGCAAGCGCCGTGCATCGCCGACGGAGCTTCCCAAGGAAGACAAAAAGGGCGACATGAGGACGTCAAAGCGGCCTATTATCAAACGCCCACTACGCAGTACCGACGAAAACTCGTACGGGGAAGTCGTTGCGGCCCCTGGGCGCGTGGTTGCGACCATGCGCTAAATTCCCCCCTCTCGCTCGTTTTAGGCTCCATGAGTAACGGCGACCTCCCTCGTTGGTGGCTTGCTTCCATCTCCTCTTTTATTACCTTAACCAATTTCTTTTTTCTAGATTAGTTTCATAACTCGCATCTTCTGCTCTCATCTCTCAAGGTCAATTGCAATATACCGATTACCGCATCTACGTCACTACCATATTATATTTTCCCTGGCCCTGGCCTATGCATATGCTCGTGCGAAAGCTCTCTATTAGTATCATAGTGATTTCCCCACATATATAGCATACTTCTAACGGCTCGTTCTGATGAGGCATTTGCTACACTTATTATGTTTTTTCTACCACGTATACAACATCATTTAGACATCACCCTCTCAACTCGCAGTTGTCGCACTTGTATTGAGAGTCAACGTTTCCACCCGACCTTTACCCTTCACGGTTTTATTGAGCACGTCGGAGATGACCCGGAACTGCCCCGGATCAATAAGCATCGTCTACAGAGAGGTGAGAAAACTTGTCAAAGAAGATTTTGGGGGGTTTACGTACCCCTGACCATTCCTCTCCTGTTTCTTCGTGCTCGAGCTTGTCTACGCCTTCAAGTAGTCTCTCGCGTAGACCATCGATATTAGCCACAGGCACGGTGACCCGAATCCGCATTTTAGCACGCTCGATAGGGAGGGTGGAGTCTGATTGGAGTATCTTGATACACTCGGACACCTAGGCGCAAAGATGTCTCGTATGTGAGCGCAAGAATATATTTGGAGGGTTATCCCTCACCTGGCTTTTCGCATTTTTATTTGCGCGCACAGAGTAACCCGCTTCTGTCATCGCCCTTTCGATGATGCTTACAGAGTGAGGGGCCTGAGTGGCAGGATCTACGCATTTTTCGGCGACGAGAGTGGCGATTTCGCGTCGTAGAGACGCAATGTCGTGTTCTCGTTCTTTTTCGCCGACTTGAACTTCGCCTTTGCTAAGAATCTGCAGGGGTAGTTAGCGATGCTTGATGAGAGAGACGCAACACGCGGGACGCACTTCTCGAGCGATCGTGTTTCGATCGTCTGTGCCGAAAGATTTCTTGAGATCGTTCGACTTGGCCACTTCTCCTTTTGAGACGTTCACGAAAACGTTGGAGATTTGGAGGACCTCGTCCAGATCTTTTTCTCTGCAAATAAAAATAAAAAAAAAGAAATTCGAAAAGATGATGAGGACCCCTTGTCCCCTGCAAAACAGGACGGGTGCACATTATTGTTTGAATAAACGTACATTCCATTTCGCCACTCTTGGACTTTGTTTTTATAACAGGCGATCTGAAACAGTTCGGTCGTTGGTTTTTGCTTTTTAGAGAGCGAGGGGTGGACGGGAGGGGGGCGCGAAACACTCACCTACCTCGTATCTTTTCCCGCCTTTCTTCAGACGCACTATAGATACGTTCGTCAATCTAGAGGAGGGAATTAGTGTTGCCTATGAAGTTGTACTTTAAGTACCCACTTGATCTGATTTGATGGCTGGTTAATCGGCATAGTTGATGACTGAGACTGAGACTTGACCTTGACCCGCGCTTATCTCATCGTCTTTTCCGACTGTGGCTGTGTCGGATGGGGACGGACGGGGGACCTGCTGGGCTCCTCCTAACAGGTTCCTCAGGCTCTTGCCCCGTGTTTCCTGTTTCCACTAGAAGATGAAGGGAATATCTAAAGCTATCATGCGGTCAGTCCATTGCTCGTCTCCACACCCAGGTCAATGCTAATTCCCCATGCGCGTCCTACAGGACACCGCACATGGTGACCACAAAGGTCGGCATGTCCAAGAGTACGCAGTGACCTCCCCCCCCCCCCCC